>JADHKO010000127.1:24495-90107 GCA_019925425.1 Ophiostoma pallidulum
GTTTGGGTCGCCACCGAAAACGGGTTCTCGTTTGTGTTCTTTGTTTGGTCCAAATGCCGCAAACGGCATTTAAAACGGGCGGACCCCCCCCCCCCCCCCCCCCCCAAAAAAAAGACACGCGAACAAACTAGGCCATGAGAGGGGCAAGATTGGTCGTGGCTTCACAGCAGGCCTGTCCAGACTCTCCGTCTAGCAGGAGGGGTGCGAACTGCCCCCGACTTTTGCACGCCGTTCCGAGCACCGGCAAGAGATGATGACGAGTTGAGCAGGAGAGCAGCGGGAAGAACCAGACAACGCCGTACGAGTACGGGAGTAGGTTGTCCCCATTCCCATCCCTGCCGGGGGCACTAGACAAAAACAAGAAACGGATCATCGGAGCCTCTTGTGAGAAACAGCTTTCTAATACACGGCCAAGGAGGGTAGGCGTTTTTCCTGAATATCCTCTATTGCCGAGAAAACTCCCCCCCTTGCATGGTTTTTCTTCCTTGCATCGCACCCCATTCTATACGCTTGTTGCACGGCCGACAGCCACCGCGGAGAAATGCCTGCAGCAAACATGGTCTCACTCATCTCTTTTTTGCCTCGCGCTGTCCGGATGGCCTTCCCTTCCGCCTCCTTGCAGTTGAGAAAGAAGGCAAGGAAAGACCAACATATCACAGGAGAAACACACATGAAAAAGTGTTTCTTTTTACACAGCATGTTCGACACAAGAGTTGGTTGACCTTCCCCTGAGGGACTAGTTTTATCTTTTTCTTATGAACTGCTGTCGTCTTCCAGGTTCTTCTCTCTCTGTCTTTACTGCGCGCCTGTAATGCCTCCTCATTTCGTTGCGCCATAAAGCCTCTTTGGCATGAACATCCAGCGACCGTGAAATCATCAGCGTATAAACATAAAGGTTTGTAGGACCACAACCAAAAAAAAAAAAAAACAATTAATGGCTTGGACACCGCCTTTTTGGGTCCAAAGAGAAAGAACAGAGAAAATAAAGAGCCTCCAGATAGCCAAACCCTTTGCGCGACGCCCCGGGTCGAATGCAAATCGGGTTTCCCTGCCTCTGTTTCCATGCAATGCACCTGTTTTGCCTGTTTGCCTCGCCCATGCCTCTCCCACATACCCGGACAAGTAAATCATTGCAGGGGTTTAAGAACGCAAAAAGAAAGTGAAAAGTGGACGCTAAACTGCGGCGCCTAGTGGCTGCGGCGCACAAACATGCGGCTCAGCAGGGGCCCCTTTTGGGGAGCGGGGAAGTGTTCTGTCGATGTCCGAGGGGAAGGAGAGCTGCGATCATCGAGGTGATGGCAGTCGGCGTCGCAGCAGTCGTTGCCGGAGTCGGTTTGGGCCTCGGCAATTGTCGACGTGGTGGACACCACGGTACTGGCGCCCACAGTCGTGGCCACAGAAAATGTGGAGGACGAGCTGTAGTTCTTCTTGCGGTCGTTGTGCCCGTTTCTCTCAGCTGTCTTGAATGAAATCACCGAGCTCTTGCCCCCCGATACTTCGCGCGAGCCAGAGCCGGAGCCGGAGCCGGAGCCGCGGTCCTTGCCAGCCGGTAGTTCGCTGCTGCGTGTCCGCCGGGAGAATAGGTTGCGAACAAATTTCCGAACAGCGGCGCCCTCATCCTCCGAGTCGTCCTCGAATATGGATACATGCGGCGTACTGGCCGGCGGCAGGGGAGGAAGAGGGTCGAGCATGCGGCTTCCATAGTCCCGGGACGATTTTGCCGTCGACGGCCGCTGTGCTCTGGACCCGTGGCGGCTGATCGAAGAGGCTGGATACAACGGCTGCGGCTCTGCTGCAACAATTGGCTCGTCCTGGAAACCCAGCGTCGTCGCAGCGCGTGAAAGTGATCGAGACCGCGCTCGAAGGTTTCCTAGCGAACGGTGGGCGCGGGAGAGCTTTGGCAGGAGAGGGCGATCTTCTGGCTCTCGCGGAAATTGCTCCAGCAGCTTCTTATGCCGGTGAAGCTCTTCCTCCCATGGCGTGGTGGCGCCCGATTCCTCCTGATGTGACTGCTGCACGGCGGACTTCTGGTTTTTTTCCGTTATTGTGGCGACAGTCGCCGAGGCGGTTAATGTCTTGGTGCTGCCAGACGAAGAGAGGATGGAGAGTACGTGTGGTGGTGGGGGTGGTGGTCCTGTTGGATGTGGAGGGGGGAAGCTGGGACTGGCAGCTGAAGGTGTGTGGGTGGCATCAAAAGACATGAGAGTCGTGAGAGCGAATGGGGATAGTCTGGGAACAGCTGGGAGAGGGGGAAGAGGCCCGCTTGGTGGAGGTCCAGCAGCGGCACTGCGGATTTGGGGCATAGAACGGCTGGGCTTCAGCGTCCTCGCGCTCCGCTCTTCAAGAGGAAGAGAAGGCAGAGGCGACAGGCGC
Source organism: Ophiostoma pallidulum (assembly GCA_019925425.1). Lineage (NCBI taxonomy): Eukaryota > Fungi > Ascomycota > Sordariomycetes > Ophiostomatales > Ophiostomataceae > Ophiostoma > Ophiostoma pallidulum. The sequence continues at coordinate 26,869 of JADHKO010000127.1, forward strand.
AGCCGCACAGGCTGCTTGGGTAGCGGCGCTTCGCACATCTTCTGCTGGCGCTGCTGTCGCCGATCGTGCAGATTTGACACCTTGCTGCTTTCGTTGTAGGCCTGGTCATACGACGCTGCGGACGACTGGGCGGCTATGCTGGCCTGTTGGGACGTCTTCCTCTGGCGCGTTGTGTAGTTTCGCTGGCTCTCAGCCTGCTCCTCCTCTTCCAAAACTGGAGACTCGATACGCATGTTCTGGAAGCGCTTGGACACCGACTGGGAGCAGGCATAGGCTCGCGGGTGGCGGCTAGGCATGGGGGCGTGGTGTGCCTTAGTTGGTGACGATGGCTCTTCCGGTGGCAATTGAAGGAGCAGGGAGTTGTTGGGCGACGTGGGAGACATTGTCTCAGGCGTTGTTGAGGCAGACCAAGCGGACGTGCTCTCGGCAGCTGTGGTGCAGTTCGAGACGGCAGAGCTTGTGCTGCTCTCGCTTCCGCGTCTGTGCATGGCGGACGGGGCCAGCGACGTGGCCTGGACCTGCGAGTTTGTTGAGATCAGACAGCCATAGCGGCTGCGCCCCTTGGGGGACGGCGCAGAAGCTGCATCAGTGTTGCTTCCGGAGTCCCAGGTGTAGGGGCTTTCGTAGGACTGCGAGCGGAAATGGAAGTTGCCGCTGTTGGCGGTGCTGTTGCCGCCTCCGAAGCCGGCCGCCCCATTCGTCTGGAAGGTATTTTCACAGCTAGCCATGGCCATGTGTTGTTGACCTCGAATGTCCATGATCATTTGCGTGTAGGCGGCCGTGGAAAGGCCGGGGGTTCGGTCGGTCTGTCGCGGTCTACTGCCGTTGTTCATAGCGCTGGCTTGTGTTTTGTAAGCCGCGAGCTCCGAAGCAGCTCGTCTGTGGTTGTAGTCCATGGTTCTCTTTGTCTGTCAAGACTCGGGAGGGCGAGCTCTTCCGGGTGTATTTCTCGCTCCTGCGTATTTTTGAACTGAAAAATTGAGGCCAGCCACCGCTCGGCGAGTGGAAAACGTCGAGGTGAAGTAAAGCGCAGATGCTGGGGAACTACTCCGTATGCAAGCGGGAGATGACAAGAGGCCGGTGAAAAGAGAGTCGAGTCGACACAGGAGACCAATGCGTGAAGTCTGAGAAGAAAGAAACACGCCCCCAATATAGAATAAGAACAAGATGACTCCAGACATGCCCCATTGCTTGTGAAAAAATGCTTGGGGAGGGCGGCGTCCCGTCTTAAGTGCAAGACAAAAGGGGAACCACAGAAAAACAAACAAACCTATCTTTCGCTTCTGCGTTCTCCACACGCATGGTTCTCCTCCCTGATCCTTGACTGCTTAGTACGAGTACCAGACTCGGAGGTGCAGCGGACTGCTCTGGCCTCGATGGAGTCTGCAGATGTGTGGGCTTTTTCTCTGGACACTTGTAAACAGAGCGGCAGGAATGCCCGTTGCGTGGGTGGGTGGGTCGACCTTCCAAGGTTGCAAAAGGGAGGGAGAGACAAGCCTAGAAAGGGAGGGGGGTGAAGGGAGAGCCCCTTCGGCCCCCTGCGTTGACTAAGAAGAGCTGAGAGGCCATTGTCACAGGCGTTCTCTGGAGGTTCTTTGCGTCTTCTTGTCTCCTCGTCTCCCCGTCTTCTGGTCTTCTGGTCTTCTGGTCTTCTGGTCTTCTGGTCTGCCTCTTCTCGTCCTCGAGACGGTGGTGGCTCGCTTGACCAGGGTGGCGATCCCATCTTTCTGGTGTTCGGGTCGATCTTAGCTTTGCCGGACCCACTTGGCTGGCAGGTCGCATTGCAGGAGAGGCCAGGGCACCAAGGTCCGAGTTCCAGGCAGGGCGCGTGGGCTCACTGGTCGGGGGCCACTGCGAGTGTCTTCTTGCGTTCGGTTCGTTTGCTCCAACACAGGAGTCAGACGAGGACCGTTCGTCTGTTGGCTTGTGCTTGTGGAAGGGAAGCCAGCCCGCTGCATGAAGCCGCTTTGCAAGATACGGAGTCCTCGTACACTTGTACGGAGCAGGCAGTGCTCCATCGCAGGCCCGGAGTGGGCAGAGCAGTGTGGATGCCTCTGCGGCCTCTGGACAGTGGGGCGTCGAGGCGAGAAGGGGGGGGCGAAGCCCGAAAGCTAAACCGCAGAAATGTGGCCGTGCTGGGGATGTAGGAGGCCGAGGGGCAAGAATGCACCATCGCAGAGGCCGATGGCGCCAAGGCGTTGCGAGTAAACAGAGGGCGGCAATGTTTGTTTACACCGCACCGGCGTTGGTTCTTCTGGCCAACAGGGCTCTCGGCCGTTCGACACTGCCGTAACCACAGGCCATCTTTCTTTTGCGCCTCGCGGGCGTCGATGCCACGCGGGGCGAAAACGGTGTGGCACTCCTCCGCGGGACTTTGGAGCAGCCAACCCTGCCGCTCACTGCATTGGCTAACGTTAGCAACAGCACCACCACCAAACAGGAGTTGTCGGTTCCGTCTCCACAGGCCGTCCATGTCTAGGCATACGCCGTAAGACAGCATCCTGCGCGCTCTGTGGGCCAGGGGCTCGTTTCCACCTCTTGTTCGCATCTCTTCTTTGTCGTCGTCGTCGTCCAGTTCTGCTCGCCTCGAATTAACACGGAGAGGCCAAGAAGGGCAAGGGGGGAAAGGAGACGACGGAGAATAAAAGAAGAAAAAGGCCCTTGCAACCCCTGAAGCCATGGAGAGGGCCCGAGGCACGCAGGCCTGGCCTAGGCAAGCATTCTAAAGAGCTCGCAGGTCAACAGAGGTAAGGAACCACAACGGGGGGCAGCACTGGGTGGATGGAGGGTGGATGGAGGGTGGATGGATGGAGGGATGAGGGATAGAGGGTGGTGGAGGTGGTTGGGGAGACTGGTGAAGGGAGGATAAAAGCTGGGTCTGGCTGGCCCTGTGGATTACTCCGTGCAGGGAAGGGCGCAGGGGGGGAAGGCGCAAGCTAGGGGGGGTCGACACGGAAGAAAAAAAAACGAGAAGGAGCACACAGGTTACGGGGGGGAAAGAGCGTTGCGGGGCATCGGATTAGCGCGGGAGGCTCGCGCGCGAGGGGGGCAGGGGGGGGGGCTCTGGGACGCTGGCGAATGGAGCTTGCTGCGTACGACGTTCGGCGAGAAAAAAAGGCAGGTCTTTGACGCGACTGATTGGCTGCGGCTGGATGAAGAAAGGGTGCAGCACGCGTGATACGTAGCAATATGCAGCGCGATGGAGAACCGCCAGGGATCATCGCGCTGGAGCAGCGCTCGCTCCTTCCATCAAAGCGCAGAGCCGGCAAGACCACAACGGGCAAGAGCAGACGAGAGGCGATCCGGGTGTTCTTTCCGTCCAGCAAACTACAAGGCACCGTGGTACGGGCAAGATACACTGTGCGAGAACTACGAGAACTGCGAGAACGGGCGGGTTCTGGCGTACGTCGTACGATGTAAGATACGCTTCTGCCGCTGCTCGTTTTCTGGCTCTGACGCGTGGGCGTTGCGTTGGGGGGCTGCTCAAACCCGCCGCTCTTGCCCCCGCCGAGAAAAACGCGCTTCTCGTATTAATAAGATGCGTTTCAAAAGAGAGAAAAAAAAGAGAGAAAAAGAAAGACGCGGTGCTGGGGCGCTCGTAACTCGTATCTTACACCATCCCAGCAGCCGAGCGGTACGTCGTAGAAACGCGTTTTGCAAACGGAACTATTTGCGCTCTGTACGTGTTGTGTGCCAGGTTAGTGTGGCCTTTGGGGTGCTTCTCTTAACTTGCAACGATCCGGCGTCGTACCAGGCAGGCACCTTATCTCTCCTGAGCGTCGTGCAGCCTGGTCCTTTCGGACGTTGGATCCCTAATGAATGGCGTCAAGATCCCTTTGATGTCTGGGGCCGGTGTCTAGGGAGGCCGTTGCGGGCAAATCAGAGTTCGAGCCAGGGCGCAGATGCGGTCCAGAGCAGGCCGAGGGGGATGAAAAAGAAGAAAAAGAAGAAAAGAAGAAAAGGGAGAATAGGGAGCCAGTTCATAGACGACCATGCAACGCCTGTCCTGCTGCACAACGTCGAGCTCCCTCGTCGGGGGTTGCTTACCTGCACAAGGCTCTCTCGCTTAACGTCAAGTGGCATCATGCATCTCGCATCTCGCATCTCGGCGGCTCGCCACACGGTTATGCTTCTCGTCGACGACGTCAGAGGTTCCACCGGCATATGTGTCTTACCCCCTCATTCAAGCTGCGAGATCTTGCCACCGGCATGTCACAGGCGTGGCGAGGCCGCCAAAGCGCTGGCATGGGCAGCATCCCGACTGCATACCAACACAGAGCCGTCGATCGTAAACAATAAACAAGATCGCATAAACAAACAGGTCCTTCCTTAGTGGCAGGCGATTGCAATGCATCACCGCGCACTACTGGTCTCTGCCAAGCCGGCAACTCAAGTCCTCCTCGGCCCCGTGAAAGACATCTCTATGTAAAGATACTGTACTCCGTAAGATACATAGTGCTATTTTCCGGGGCAGAGGCATGACTGTCTTCTCCACGCAAGGCGCACCGTAGAAGACGATGAAGAAGAAAAGAAAGTATGCATCGGAATGCTGGGTTCCTGCAATGGCACAGGGGCTCGTCGGGGAGATACCATCGAGGGCTACTACGGAGTATTTTTGGAGACGGCCGGAACGTGTGCCGGTGCTTTGCTGCCCGCCTCGATTTGTCAACATGCGGAACCCCTCAGCAGCGGTATGGGGGCCGCTCTTGTTGGGAACGCGTCGAAGCCAAAAGGCAGCATACGATACTATGACCAAGTGAAATGCTCCGCCCGCAGGCCTGCATATGGCAAAACTAGTCCTGCGGCCCATCTCCACCGTCACGCTGCATCTGCTCCCTCTAGTCATGCAAGCCTCATGCACTGGCGAGAAGATTTTTTTTCTTCCAGGGGCGGGTTCTTACACACGTCGTAGTCCCGGCGAAGGAAGTGCCTGACCTATCCTGCCAAGGTGCGTGCCCGACGAGAGAAAAAGCAATGCCTTGCGTTGTTTTCCCAGAGCCAGCGAGGCCTTCGGCCCTGTCGGGCTGCTTCCCCCCCTTTCTTCCGCACCCTCACCTTCGAAGCCCTCACCTGTGCCCGGTGAGTCCTCGTGTTGAGATCGGCCAGAAGGCCGTCCACAAGGCTGTCTGGCTATCTTAGTCCGGGTCGGCGCCTCTCCGCGGCTGCGTCATGGGATCTCATGATACGGCTGGCCCGTGAATGCGGGGCGCTACGATACGATTCTCAGAGTTGTATATCTTACAGCCAACGGAGACACCCCGGCGCGAGACAAAAGGGCCTGAAGCTGCCTTGACCGTGCAGGCAACACTCGTTGTTCCGGCCTGGGTCACCGCCTCCGTGAAGCTGCACCTCCCTTGCCAACGATCCATCTACAGAGGCGGGCCACGTCCCTGCAACGCGGCCCCGCCCAGGCCGGTCAGGCCGGACAGCAGTAGCGAGGATGCGGCCACCTCCCAGCTCTGGACTCCCACCAGCACATACCCCCTCCCCTCAGGATGCAGCAGAACAACGTTCGCCGTCGTCTGAAGCGGCGGGGCAGAGGGCAAACGTAAAGATCTGTTCTCGTTTACCCAGACTCGCCTCGCCCATGGCCCGGTGCTGGCAGTCTCCCCTCCTGTGCGAATCTCCAGCTTGACCAGCCTGGGCAACCGGCCCATCCACGGACTGTATCGCAGACGCACGGTAGCCGGGCCGCGTAAGGTTCTGTGCCCTACTGTATGTCAGGATTCGTTGCGAGCATGGGCTTGCTCCTGGACAAGGCATAACAGGTTTCTACAGGACAGGCCACAAAGGCTGGCAGGCGAACGGACTATGCCAAACTCGGCTCCTTGCATCTCGTGGGAGTCGAGCAGCCGGGTCGGCGGAGAAGTAGATCCAGGCTCAGGCGAGGAGGCAGACACGGACTCTATTATTAATCCCAACTTCCCAAGGCACGAGCTGGTCCCGGCCCTTTCCTGGGGTAGTCTAGACACGATTGCTTTCTATTGGCAAAGCATTGGTGCGACGACTGATGCTCCTCGTGTTTTTCTGCCCATTTTGTCCAGTCCCGTCCTGCGCCTCGAACGCTGCTCTGCTGTGGCCTGGCCCGGCCATGCTCGAAATGTTTATTTTAGCGCATGTGGCTGTTGCGAGGCTAGGCCCCTCTAGGCTAGCCTGCATGAATACAGGAGGCGTACCGGTGTGGAGGAGGGGTCCGTCGCTTTAACTTCGGTATCCAGCGTCGGAGAAGCGAAAATGGCGGCGAAGAGGTGAGAACGATGGGGGGACACAAGGCGACGCACGCACGACGGGCACGGAATCCAACGAAGGAAAGAGCGAAGAGAATGGAGCGAGCAGGGGAACGGGGCTCGCTTCCGTTGCATGGCAATCCGGGGCGTTCGGCGGGGAAGGGGGGCGGGGGAGGGGGAGGGGAGAGGGAGAGGGAGGGAAGGGGCAACCGGCGGGGAGAACGTGAGAAGGGAAGGAAAGACCGGGTTTCTGAGATGCACCTGCCTGCTTCGTACGCATGCTACAGAGTGGCCGAGTCGCTTGCTTGGGGCCTCCGGACGCATTGCACAGGACGTGCATCGTGCCTCCTACAGCGCGTCCTCCGCATGGAGCGCTGCTCATGTGGCCTGGCCTGGCCGAATCGCCCGCGCCCGCGCACGCGCACGCACGCACCTTCCTGCCCCAGCGCTCGCTCTTGCCTGGCGCCCTTTGCACTCCCCTTTCTGTTGGATGTCGAAGAAGGCCCGTTGCTCGCGGTTGCCGTCCCGTTCGCCGTTGCAGATGCGGCCTGGCCTGCGCGCCCTCTCCTCCCACCCCTGCTGCATTGGCCAGGCCTGGCCTTTCCAGCCGCTAATAGCCCACGACTTTCTCCGCGGGTACTCGCCCAGCCCTACTAAGCATACTCTAGCTATTCCGCCGCCTCTGCTACTGCCCGTATATGTATCTTACTGCGTAACTCTCGTACTCTTTCACTCATCCAACGCTCCTGCCTTCCCGCTCGCCCTTTCTCCTCCTCTTCCTCGTGACGACCCCGACGCCGCTGCTCCCCAATTTCTCTTCTTCACCCGTCGCCCGCGATCCGATCGTCTCTCGCCAATCTGCCCGTTGCTGCTGATCGTTCTCGTCGCTGTCGCCCGCCATGGACTACTCGCACCCTTTTTTTGCGGGCACGCAACCCTTCCAGCAGCAGTTTATCGGCATCCCCCCGCTCACCCCGTCTGCCTCCAATTCCGCCGCCTCCGACGACTACACCACCACCTCGCCACCCGTGAGTTGCTTCTTTCTCGCTTCTGTGCTGGAGGAGGGTCGGCAGCTGGGAAAGGTTCGAAGATGCTCGCTGTCGCTGTCGCTGTTGCCGTCGCTCGTCTTGTGCTAGGACGTCAAGAAGGGGCCAAGGGAGGGGGAGGGGGCCGTCTTCAATCTTTAATATTCCCACTCTGTCCATCCCCCCTCCCTTCCCGATCTCCCGTACCCGCACTGCTTTGTTTTCGCTGGGGCGGCTCTGCAGGTGCTTTGCAAGCGCTTTGAAATCGCTTGACAATCAGCCCACTCTGCGTCTTTGCTGCACCAACGACTTCCATCTCTCCCCATGGCCGCCGACCGACCGACCCTCTGCCTGCCCTCCCTCCCGTCCTTGCTACGAGAATCTGGTTCGCTAACCTCTGCTCTCTTCATGGCCGTCGTCGCACAGGAGGGCTTCCACGAATTCGCCAGTGAGCACTATCCGACGTTTGACAACTTCGGCGTCCAGTTCGCGCCGCCGCCGCCGCAGCAGCAGCAGCAGCACGTCTTCCCCGGCCCTCCGACCCCACCCACCCAACAACTGCCCCATGCCGCCGTACACGGGGGCCAGCCGCAGCCGCCGCGGCCCGTTGCCTCTGATGTTGCCGCCCCGTCCTTAGCAGCTGCTTCGTCCGCCATGGTCATCGACCGGCAGCAGGCCGCGCCCGAGATGGTGCCGATGGCCGCCAAGGCGGAGTCTGCTCTTGCGGACGACTTGCAGCTGCAGGACCAGAACCGGAGGGGGGGCTCAAACTCGGACGACGACGAGCTGACGCCGGCACAGTCCCGGCGCAAGGCCCAGAACCGAGCGGCGTACGTTTGTCTCTCTTATCACCACTGTGGGGGGGACACAAAATGCTAACTGGTACTCTCCCAACAATAGACAACGGGCCTTCCGTGAGAGAAAAGAACGCCACGTAAAGGATCTGGAGGCCAAGCTGGCCTCCCTCGAGGCGGCACAACAGCACACCGCCACCGAGAACGAGAAGCTGAAACGGGATCTGCAAAAAGTGAGCACGGAAAACGAGATTCTTCGGGCAACGTCGTCGTTGCAGGCTGCGGCGGCGGCGGCCGGCGCCTCCGGCTCGCCCGGCGGCGAGGGTGCTGGCGGCAGCGGCACGCTGACGGCCGGCCCCATGACGTACAACCCCACCGAGTTCTACACCGATCTGCTCTCCAACCACGAGGTCAAAACCCCGAGCCACCGCATCGCCAAGTCGGACGCGGGCGAGCGCCTGCTAGGCGCTGGCGCCACGTGGGACCTGATCATCAGCCACGAGGCATACCGGCGCGGGCTGGTTGATGTGGCCGACATCAGCAATCGCCTCAAAAACCAGGCCAAGTGCGATGGCCAGGGCCCCGTGTTCGAGGAGCGTGCCATCCTCGAAGCGATTGAGCAGAGCGTCGGAAGCGGCAGCGACTCCCTTATTTGAGGGGGTGGGGAGGGCGGCGCACGGGGTGTGGGTAAGACTGGAATGAGAAAAACGGCGTCAGGTTCAACTGTAGGGCTTCACGTCCCGGGAAGGCATAGGACATGGTTTTATTTTATGCATCTATTTTTGCTGTTGCGGGGTTGTTTTTATGTTTATGTTTTTTTTTTTTGTTTTTTGGCCAGTTTCCATCAGCCCTCACCGGTGACTCGGTCCTTTTTTATAGGTTTGCATTGCTCTGCATTTGAATATTGCTGCGCTCCGTTCTGGATTTTCTCTTTTTTTTTCTTCCTGGGGCAATTGGGGCTTCAATTTTTTTTAACGGAACGGCGAATTTTTGGGTGCCTGGTCAGGATGCAAAGAAAAGGTATGCCCGGCACCATTCACAAATCTCTTGGTCCAGCTGGAGCGAGCGTGGATCGAGAGTTCCGGCACAGCAGCGTACAAGGAGACGAAGGGCAGGGGGGGGCTGGAATAATACGAGACGCAGTGGTTCTTCTCTCAGGCCCTCGTTGTCGCAGGCGAGCTGATTGGAGGTTTTTCGTTTTGCCTTTATATGATGCCAGCAAAAAAAAACAGATGTTATGAAAATACGCACTCTTTCAAGCCAAAAAAAAAAGAAAAAAAAAGAAAAACATTGATCATCTAGGGAATCTATGGAAACGTGTGCTACGGATACTCCTTTGAACTTCCACTTGCAGCAGACAAACCCTCCCAAACCCCAGAATAAACCCCCCCTCAAAAATTACAAGTTGTACACCCCCTCCAAATAAAAAGTAGGGAAAATAACAAATGCCGCCGAGCACAAACATCCAACGAAGCAAAGGGGGCGTCAAGAGGGAGACGAAAACGGCGGCGGGGGCAGGGAGAGAAAGATGCTCTGCAGGAGCTGTGGCTTTTATTTTTTTCGTTGCACCGGTGTCGAGCCGTTCGTCGAGCCGACAGCTGTTGACGAGGCCACGCCGTTGCTGCCGTTGGGCGCACGGCCGGCTGCGACTGCGGCTCCAGCTCCGGCGCTGGCACCCTTCGTTTCGCCTGTGGCGCCCTCCACGTATGGGTGCTTGATGGTGAGGCACCAAATGTCGAGATAGTCGCAGATGGTGACAATCACGTCAACCACAAACGACCCGTACACACCGACAGCCGCGCCCAGCATGCAAAACATATAGGCAACCTGGTACACGCCACCCCCCAGCGCGCTGGGCCAGCCAAGAGCAAAGTAGGCCGGCGGCTCGTTGCTGCCAAACAGCAGCGACGCAACGGCCGGCTCCAGCTGCTGCAGCAGCGGGCCCAGCGAGTCGACCACGCCGTAGGCAAGCGGCAGCACCATGACGTTGTAGTAGGGGAACTGCAGGTGCGAGACGTGGGCGGTGATCATCTGGCCAACGGAGTAGGCGTTGAGGAGACCGACGAAGAAAACAAACGGCACCAGGTGCGCGTTGAGAATCCCCGGCTGCAGCAGCAGGTAGAGGACGACAAGGGCCCAGGTGACGAAGAAGGGAAGCAGGCCAAGAAGAGGGTGGTCACCCCCGTTCTCGCTCGTGGCGGCCGGCTCGTTTGCCTTCTTGGCTTCTCTCGCGTTTTTGCGCCACACGCGGAGCACCGTCCGCGCGGACTCGGCCGTGTTGTAAACGAGAACAATGGTGCCCTGCACCATATACCACTCGGTGAAGGAGAGGTCTCGCAGCACCGAGGGGAGAAGCTGGGCCGCGTTGGACGGCACGCCAAGCGTGGCCAGCATAGGCTTCTGCCAAAACGAGGCGCCGCCAACATAGCCGGTGAAGGCATAGACGAGAACGAGAATCAGGACACCCTCCACGGGCCCGCTGATCACGCCAAGCGTGAGGGTGTGCGTGTGGTACTCCTCCCACGTCTGGACGTAAAAGGTCATGAGCGCTAGGGGCAGCCGTTAGCGACGTGGTGCAAAATGGCACAGAGAGAAAGAGAAACGATAAAAGAGAAGAGAGACGAGCGGCATTGCTCGCTCGACAACATCCGGCACGAGGTAGTTACGCACAGGCAAAGAGTGTCGCAACTGTCTGCCAGCCCTGGCCCATGTTCTGGGAGCCGGCAAACAGCAGCACCTCGAGGGACGTGTTCAGGGCGTCCACGCCGTGGTCAAACAGCTCGCCAAGCGGGCTGCTCTGGTGGGTTCGCCGTCTGCAATCTCGAGTTAGCGACTACGCGGCAGGCTCCTGGTGGCTGTAAACTTGGAAGGGAAGGGGGGGGGGGGGGGGGACTTACGCCTGTGCGCCGTCAACAGCGTCAAAGGTCTGGTACAAAAAGAGGCCCAGCGCCCAGCTGTAGTACACCCACGGGGGGCAGTCCTGGTCGAGGGTTGGGTTGTACCAGAGAAGCGTGAGCAGGTTCACGATAACAAACATGAAGCCGGACAGCGTAATGAGGTTGGGGGCCATGCACAAGGGGAAGCATGGCAGCACGACCTTGTTGTAGAAGGGCTTCAGGATGTACTTGGACGTCAGGCTGTGGTCAACACCCGAGTACTTGTAGAGCTTGAGCCCCGCGAGGGACTCTTGTCGGAGGTACACCATTGTGCTGCCGGGGAGGCCCGGAGGATGGATGGGTAGGAAAAGACCGAGGCGCACAGAACCCGGCAAAGAAGAGGACACGAAACAAGGAGAGACAGGAGGACAGAAGAGGCAGAAGAGGCAGAAGAGGCAGAAGAGGCAGAAGAGGCAGAGAGTGTCGGGGGTCAGGCAGGAGAAAGAAGAGTAGAAGCGAAGAGCGACGGGTGGCGGCCGACAACGATGCAAAAGCGATGCTAATAATGGAATACTGGGGCCGTCTGCAAGGAAGACAGAAAGCAGACAGAAGTACGGCCGTCGGGGGCGAGGGCGCAAGAGGTCGTGGAGAGGTGCGTTTGCCGCAGCGATGCTGTGATGGACAGAAGAGGAAAGGGGGCGCAAAGGGCACGTTGACACGGCGAGAACCGCTTATGCATGCACTTTTTGGTTCACAAGAATGCAAAAAAAAAAAAGCGGCCTGCATCGCACTTGCCCTGTCTTTTGCGAGCTCGCTCCTGCGCGTGGGTCGCGCGTGTCGCCAAATTTCAACCTCAATCGATAAATGAACCGTTTCTTGGCGCACGTTCGGCTTTGGGCTCCTGCCTGTTACGCATCGGCTGGTTTTTTTGGTACGTCATTTTGTGAACGGCCCACTTTTTGGCCCTCGCAGGGCATTCCCCCTCCTGATTGGCTCTTTGGGCGTGCTGTGGCGGACGCAATGACAGCGTAACAATCCTCGCAGATTGCCACTCCGTTACCACTCGAGTTACCACGCGTGTGCATGGTCGCGAATCTTGCTGAGTGTACATATAAATATACATGGAGGCAGCGAAGCAACACGGCTCCTGTGGTCGCGGTTGGGTTGTCTCGCCCTTTGGGGGCGGAAAGGTCACATGACCAGGATGGCCGCTCTTTGAAGAGAGAAACGGCCAGGAGAACGGCTGCCGTGGCTCTGCAGAGGGCGTTCCCGTTGGATATCGTCTCTTGGATACATAGAGACCATGGAGACCAAAGGGCCTGCCCTGTGCCCCATGCTACAGGCCGTCGTCGCGTCATGGTTCTTGTCGGTGTTGGGACGCGGAAAATTGATGTTTGGTTTTTGTTGTTTTTTTGGCACTTAATGTAAAAAAAAGGTTATGGTCACCGAGTAGACGCCGCATACCCTCTCCATCGCAAAATTGGAAACCCGTTTTTATCCATGCAAGGGGCCGGTCGTTTTGTTGACGCCCCCTGCTCAAGGCATCGAGCATCGAGCATCCCAAGCATCTCGCGCCCTAATCCAGAGCACACGCCTGCCAACACCACATCCCGCCACGTCGCCCCCGTCGTCCTCCTCGTCCTCCTCGTCCTCCTCGTCTTCCCAGACACGGCTTAACGGGTGTTGGGGGCAACCCGGGTTTGTGCGCCGCGGTTGCCCTGCTTGCTCTGGATGCGCTGGGTCTGGCCCTTGGCGGCAGCAGACGCCTTCTTGGCCTTCTCAGCCTTCTTGGCCTTCTCGGCCTCGGCCTTCTTGGCCTTGATGTCCGTCAGGTTCGCTACGCGCTGGGCGGCGCGGGCCTCGGGGCGCATCGACCGGCGCTCCTTGATGACATCGAGGGACGCACCGACGATCGCACGCTGCGACTTGACTGTCCGGCGCGAGCGCTTCTTGGCAACCTCCTGTAGCAGTTGTTAGCGGGCTGTCCGCGCTGTCCGCGCTGTCCGCGCTGTCCGCGCTGTCCGCGCTGTTCTCGCTGCTCGCCTCGTGCTGCGGCTGGCGGTGGTTCGCTTCGACGTACCTCAGAGATGCCCTTGCGGTGCTGGCGACGGAACAGGACGGTCCAGGAAATGCGGCGGGGGTTCTTGCGCTGCAGGAACAGCGACTCGGACTTGCCGTTCTGGAAGCGGAAGATCTTGCTGTCGCCGCGGACGAACAGCTTACCCTATAGATTGGAGAAGAACACAATGAGTCAGCAAGTCAACAAGCCCAGCAAGCCCCGGCACGCCCACATCGATCCATCCGGGGGGGGGGGGGGGTTCACAGGACCCCCCGCAAGCCTCCTCCGTGTGTCGAATTCGTCCGTCGTCTATCGTCTGTCGAGTATCGTCCGTCGTCCATCGTTCAAGCCCCCTCCTCGACCCAAAAGGCTCCGAACATCGAAACCCGACCAGAGTCTGTCTCGATCGTGTCTCTCGTTGTGTCTCGCCGTCGTCGAAATCGTCCGGAATTGTGGAGAAATTACTCGTGGGTCGTTGCCGTCGTCCTCTGCGTTCTTCGTCCAGGTCCTCCGTTCTGTTTGCCTTCGTCGTGTCGTTCCTCCCAAAGACCGCAGCCGTCCATGCCTCCCCTCTCGTGCCGCTCCATCAGCGAAAAAAAAACTAACCTTGCCAGGGTAGATCTTCTGCCCCGAAAACGTATCCTCGTAGACTCTCATTGTGACTGCCGGTGGAGGTTGTCGGTTGTTCGGTGTGGTTTGGTGAGAGAGAGAGTTCGATGGCGTTGGCTGGAAGGGACGGGAAAAGGAAAAATCGTCCCCCCCAAATGGAAAGACTGGAAAACGGGCTCGTTAGTTTTCGACCTGGACAAAAAAATTGTTGTGCGCGGTTTGACCCCACTTGCGAGTTGTTATTGGCCAGAATCGGCACAAACGGGGGCCGCCTCGCATTATCACGTGAGATTATATAATCACTCTCTAAGCTGTTTGGGGGGCGTCTCTAATAAGAAGAAGCGCTCTCATCGAGACGCCTTTCCTACCAACACCCAATACCTCATATACTTTGGTGTAGAGCCCATGGCCGCTCACACTTTCGTATGCATTCTGGCTAACTGCAGCGGAAACTACAGGCGCAGATGGCCAGTGTGTGAATGGTCGGGGGGGGGAAAAGCAGGGCGAAGAAGACCAGCAAACCATCCATCCTGGCTTTCTAGCACTGAATACCAAGATATTTTCATTCACGGGCGCTCGTTCGGCTCGACTGTCGAACTGGTTCTGCCGGCACGATGACTACGGCCGACCGCGTAGCGGCCGCCGTTCTTGCTGTTTTCGATGGGCTGCCGGCAAATCGACGGCCGGCTGTCCGCTCCAACGGCGTTCGAGAATGGGTTCCGCTCAGCGGGATTGTCGCCGAGTGTATGTCTTTTTTTCTTTCTTGGTTTATACAGCGTCCGAAATCAGGACGCGAGGGAGATGTCCCATAGCGCTGTTGATGGAAGCTGGAATTCTGAAAATGCGCAAATGTAGTCAAGGACGGAGACTTTGTGTGCCTCGCTCTGGCGTAAGTTGCATCGACCTGTTTGTTGCCCGGAGTTCCCAAAGTCGGTCCAATGCTGACCTCCGGCGGTATCCTGCATCTCCAGAACGGGAATGAAGTGCCTTCCCACGTCGAAATTGCCGTCGGCCAAGGGCGTCGGCATCCACGACTGGCACGCCGAAGTCCTTGCGGTACGCGCCTTCAACCGCTTTGTCCTCCAGGAGTGTCGAGACGTCCTGCCCGACGGCGAGCCATCATATTTTGTACGACGACGGCAAGGCACAAAGAATGAGAACGTGGATAGCAAAGTCAGCACCGACGACAACGACGACGACGGTGCCTGTGGCGGCCACGACACGGAAGCCGCCTGGAATGGCCAGCCGTTTGAATGGTGTGAGGACGTTGTCCTGCACATGTACTGCTCTGAAGCGCCGTGTACGCATGACCGCCCCTTTACCGGAATGGAACCAAAAAAAAAACAATGAACCCCCCCCCCCCCCCCCATGCATGCATAAAAGGCTCTTGCTTTTCACTAATGCGATAGTTTCCCATTGTTCTATTCTAGGTGGCGATGCCAGCATGGAGCTGACGATGGCTGCACAAACGGATGCCTCGCCCTGGGCAGCGCCCCCTGCCGCTGTGCAGGCGGAGGAGGAGCAGGCTCCGGCCACAAACGCCTCCGTTCTTCCGGAGGAGCAGCAGCAGCAGCCGTCGTCGTCGCTGCTGGCCGGCCGAGGCTATTTTTCTCGGCTGGGCACGGTGCGCCGGAAGCCCGGCCGTGGCGACGCGCCGCCCACGCTGTCCAAGTCGTGCTCGGACAAGCTGGCCCTGCGCCAGTGCACGACGCTGCTGGGCGGGCTGGCGTCGCTGCTGGTGGCGCCCAGTCCGCGCCTGTGTGTCCAGTCGGTCGTCTTGCCGGCGGCGCAGTATTCCGAGGTGGGCTGCCGGCGCTGCTTCTCGGCGGAACCGGACGTCGGCCGCATGGCACCCGTGGCCGGTCGTACGTGGCCCGGCGGATACGTCTTTGCGCCTCTGGCGGTGCAGACGACGAGCCTCGAGTTTGCCTACTCGAGACGGCGCGTCGTCGCCACCGCCGCCGCCGCGGCCGCCGCCAGCGCAAGCAGCAACATAGCCGTCGCATGGACCATGAACGGCGTCAACGAATGCCTTGTCAACGGCGTCCTCCGCGGGCGCAAGGCGTTCGACCCGGCCGGCGCCAGCGCGGTTTCGCGCCGGCAACTGTGGAGGCTGGCACGGGACATTGCTGATCAGCTGCTGCACACGGAAGGCACCGGCGAGCGGAGACCGCATGCTGATCTTGAACAGGTGCAGAGCCTGCTCCGCGCCCCGACATATGCTGGCGTCAAGACGGGCAGCCTTCTCGCAGCGCGACATCGAGTAAAAGTAGACGTCAAGGCTCTTGCTTTACGGGGTTGGATTGGCAACGACGGGGACGCAGACTGGGGTTTAGACACGTTATGACCCCCTTCCCCCTCCCCCTTTTTTTGACTCTTAAATATGATGAGACAGAAAATGTGGCATTTTGGTTCAAAAGAAGATGGAGAAGGGGACGCAGGGGCTGTGGGGGGGGGGGGAAGGTGGTAAGAAGAAAGAAAGAACAAGACGAGAAAAGCAAGATCGAAGCGTATCCCAAAGAAAAAGAAACGAAAAATACAGGTAGCCCAGCTTCTGTCTCTATGCTTTCATCCTCTTGTGCCCGGCGATGGTGGTTGTCTTTGGAATGGTTTTTTTTTGTTTTGTTTCCCTGCCCTACGGAGAAGAATTCCCAGATACATCCGAAAAAAAAAAGGTTGGTGTTTTTGCTTTATATTTCAATTGTCGCGCGCCTCGAGCCTCTTTCCCCTTGCTTTTTCTTTTCTTTTCTTTTACTCGACCTTGTCCTCGAACGTGCGGTCAACCAGATCCGGGATGGCGTCGTCGTCATCCTCAGCCTCGGGGGCGGCGCCGCCCTCCTTCTCGGCGTCCTTCTGGAGGCTCTGGTAGCTCTCGGCAAGCTTGCGCAGGGACGCCAGGGAGTCGGGGCCGAGCTGGTTCAGGATGCCGGGGACGAGCTCGGTGAGCTCCTTGTCCTCGCCGGTGCCGTAGATGGCAAATGTGTTGGAGGGAACGGAAGCGTGGACTGGAAGAAAGGGGGAGGTGGGAGCGTACTGTTAGCAAATCAAGAACCGATATAGAAACGACAAAAAACTGGCGGCGCGCGTCGCCCCCCCCCCCCTCTCGTTCTGTGTTTGTTTTCTCGTTCGCCATGGAAGAACTCACCCTTGGGGGCAGCAAAGTGGATGACGTTGCCGTCGCTCTTGAACATGTTGACCTCCTCGATCTGGGTGATGGGCTGGACGTTGAGCTTCTTCAGCGAGGCCTGCAGCTTCTTGTCGTCGGCAGCCGACCGGGGCGGCGCACGCTTGACCTTTCTCCGGGGCGTGCCCTTGCCACCAATGCGCGACACGGCGCCAAGCTTCTTCAAGCGCTCCTGGATATCAGCCATGGTTGCGGTGTTCGGGAGGGCCGAGGCGTGGATCAACTCGGAGCCACGGTGTGGGAGGTGATGTCTATGGGGGAGAGGGGGCTGTCAGCAATGGACGGGCGTCAGGCAGAGCAGCCAAGCGGCCAAGCTGCCAGCTACAACAACAGCCGGGCAAGACGAGTATGCATGGCGCGGCAACAAGGGGGGAGCGTGTGTCGGAGGCTAGGGTGGTGGGAGCTTGGTTCGGGGCAGGCGAGACGGTGCAGGGCCGGCAGAACGGCGGAACTATGAAGCGAAGCATGGGGAGGAGCGGGGAGGAGCGAGGAGGAGGGTCTTGTTCAAGATGGCAGTGGAAGGGGGCAATGGACAGAGGGCATATGACGGGACACAGATTGGGGGCCGGAAGGGGATGCGGAGAGGGCCGGGCAAGAGTCGGAGAGGGCAGGGGAACGGGAGGGCGAGGAGCAGAGGGCTGACGGCCAAGGCAGAGGACGGAAGCACACGCAGGGACGTCGGGGGGGACCGTGAAGCCGTGAAGCCGTGAAGCCGTGAAGCCGTGAAGCATTGGGGCCGGCCGGTCGGCCGTGGGAGGGCGCCGGGGTCACCTACCTGAGAAGGGAGGGCGTTGGCCGTTGTCGTCACGTTCGGATCGGGGGACACGGAGGAGGCGAGGTGAAGAAAAAAAGATGGAGAGGGCGGACGCCGGAAGAATGGGTTTGGAAGAAGAGCCAGAGGCAGAGGGAAAAAAGAAAATCGGAGAGGCAACGGGTAGCGGGTTTTTGCGTGCTGCAGCGGTGGTTAATCCGGGGCTGGCGGCAGCAAAACAGAGGCAGAAGCGGTCGGTGAGGTGCGTTGTGCGATAAATTGTGCGCCAGGCGGCCCCCCCAGGCCCAAGAAAGGTGCACCTGCGTCCGCTGGTTCAATTTTTTGTCTAATTTTTCTCCCCCCCCCCCCCTCTCCCCCCCAGAGCACACAATAATTTTCACTGGCCGACGCAAACAAGGGCCCCACCGCTCTCGCCCCGCCTGTCATTGTGCTTATGTCAGCGAACAGCCTTGGGGGGTGCGTGGCTGGTGATGTGTGGCGTCGCTCGACTCGCTCTGTGGCGGCGGCCTTGGAGAGGTGCATGCACGGTTGTGAAGTCAAGGCACGACGGCACGGCGCATGTGGAAGGAAAGAAAAGTCCATGTTTTTGCAAGATGCCTGCCCGTACCCGTATCCAAACGCCGTCCATTGTAGGAATCGATAATGGCCAGTTCCCAGAACCCATTTCAGCCCGTCCACCCCGTTCACCCCGTCCACCCCGTCCACCCCGTGGACTATGGGAGAAGCATTTTTTCGTGCCGTTGTGCAAAGGAGAAGAGAAGAGCCGTGATGCAAAGGCCAGGCCGCCGCGGCCAAGAATGCAGACCGTAGAAAGTACAGAGCAAAGAAGATGGCAAATGGCAGACGCGTTCCGGCTAGCCCTTCGCACCGGCGCCGGGCTCTGGCTCGGACGAAAGGCCGGCCTCTTTGCGCATGGCCGCGCGCTGGGCCTTGGCCTCCTCGGCGAGGCGCTTGGTCTCGCCGATCTTGGCCTCGCGGGCGGCGCGGGCCTCGTCTTCTTGGACGGCCCAGACTGGGGCAGACGGTTAGCAGTCGGGCATGCTAGGGTACTCGGATGCTATACTTGGATGCTAGACGTACTGGGCTTGCTGCTCCTCGACTGGCGCTTCAGGTTCTGCAGCCAGTCGTTGAACTCGGCCTGGCGCTCCTCACGGCGCTCCAGGCTCCGTTTCTGCAGCTCGGGATTGTACTTTTTGAACAGCTCCTCGTCGGTCGGCATCACATACATGGTGAGCATGGGGCCGCCGACGCAAAAGACCGCGCCGCTGCAGGTGGCAATGGCAGTCGGTCAGCAAGACGGTTGTGAAGGGTGAGGGGGGGAGAGGAACGAGAAGCACCGGGACGCACCCAGCGAGCATCTTGGCCCACAGCCGGTAGTTGGTGGGCTTCTTGGCCATTGGCACGACTCTCGGCACCTACGCGGCGTCTGGCGGAGACGAAAGCGGAAAGCGGAAAGCGGAAAACGGGGAATGGCGGACAGGTGGACGAGCTGCAAGACGAGGACGGAAAATTCGTGGTGGGCGAAAGGGTTGACGTCGCCGCCGAAGCGTGGTGTCGAATTACGCTGGGCGCAATTGGTGCAAAGGCTGCTTAGCGCGCCAGCCGAGCGGGAGCGCGCCGAGTGCGGTGGAGGGCGCGCATCATCTATTCTGGTCACGCTCGTCTCCTCCGTCTCTTGCCCGGCTCTTTGCATCGGCATGCAATACAAGCCGCAATCTACATCGAACGCTTTGCTCGTCTGGACGGGCAGCGGCTGCGTGCTGCACGGAGCACGCGGATTCATGCGACGTACGGAGAACGCATAAATTGCAGGGGACCGTGAATCTTCCAGAATTTTAATGATATTACTACGTACTGTGCACGTCTCATGGGACGAACGGACTAGACTTGCTCATTCTTGGGCAGAGCCGTCATGCAGGCCGTCCTGCAGTGCCGCAGCCAGAGCCTGCGTGGCGCTGTTGCGTGTTGTTCCAGTTCGGCCCTTACATAAGCATCGTCTGTCAGCTGCAGTGGCTGGTTACTGAGGCAAAAGCGTGGTGTTGTTGTATTCTGTAGAAGTAGGATCAGAGGCCCGAAGACACCCGAATGCAAGAAATAGGGGTCCTAGTGGGCCCTATAGGGCGCGGCAGAAAGGCGCGCCCTGATTGGCCAATGCAGAAAATAGGCCACATCATGTGACACACCCCCTCAGGGAGGCCCGAAGGGGCTCCCTGGACAAGAACATCACCAGATTTATATAGGCCTCTTTTCCTCCGTATCATCGTCATCTCCTAGCCCTAGGGCACTAAACTCATCCTCTTAGGCCACCTCTCCAGGGCCTTCTTCGCTGTTAGAGGCCTGGTGCTTAAGAGGTAATAGCGTTGTTAGGTCCGTTACCCGAATCAGCTCTTAAGCCCGGCGCTGTTTCTTAGCGGAGAGGCACTTAGTCAGGCAGTCGGCCTTTATTTTAAAAGTTGCCACCCACTGGAAGTCCACCCGTTTATCCCTATACTCTTACCGTAGCTAGTGGTTATAAATATTTACGTACCGTAACGCCGTTTAAAGCTTTAGGCTCTCCTCTTTTACTAGCCGTAACGTGTTAGTATTATCGCACTTTATCGTAAACCCTTCCGTAAATCGTAGGCTTAAAGAGGTTATAACTTTACTTATAAATATAACTTCTTTAACGGCCTTCGATAAGGTTAAAAGCTTTACTTTAGTAAACGACGTTATAACCGTAGGCTGCTTTTTAACCTTTTAATAGACTAGCCTATTAAACAACCGTATAATAAAACCGTTTAAACTTCGGCGGTCGTTATAGTTGTCGCCGTAAGAAGTATTACTCGAAATAAATAAATTTTAGGCGTTTAGGGTTTACCTTTTATAAGTAATCCCGTAGTTTTAAGTGCCGTAAAGGTAAAGGATTAGCCTCGTAACGGTTAGTTATTAGGCCGGGTTAAGGTTTTTATTATAAGTTATTAGTTTACTTACTATAAAGGTTACGTTAAGTTTAGTAGTAATGTTAGTAAAAAGCGTTAAACCTATTTTTGTTAAGTAAAACCGTACGGCTTTTAAGCTTACTTGTTTTACCGTATACCGTAGTAGGTTAGTAACGAAGGGTGTTTTTAATAACTTATTACGTAGTTAGGCTTTTAAATAAAAGGTTTTAGTTAGTTTTCGTATATACTCCCTTTAAAAAAGGAAGAACCGTTTTATAGCTTTATCCTTTATAACGTGTATATTTAAAAATTACTTAATTTCGCCTATTTTTTTTAGTTAGATTTAGGCCTTAAGGGCGTCGATAACTACCCTAACCTTTACCGTCGAGCCTTTAACGAAAGCTAGTATTATATCGTTTACGTAAAAGAAAACGATTAAGCCGTTTTTTACTATAATATAGGGCTTATTTAGGACTAACCTAAATCTTTATTTAATAAATAAGGTTAAAAGGAAGCGTTACTATAATAAAGGTAAACGCCGTAAGCCGTATAACGCCTTCTTAAACCGTAAAACGGTCCCTAACTTACAGTAACCCGGCGGTATAGTTATAAACACTACCTCGTCGATAAGGGCGTTTACGAAAACGTTTATAACGTTTAACTATATAGTCTCCAAGTCGAATTCAACCACGACCACCATCACTATTCTAAATACGGCTCTTAATAACGTTTCAACTCTTATACTTAGTAAACTTATTAACTATTAGTTACCGTATATAACTAACCTAACCTTACAGTTTAAAAACTTACTAACGTTATTAAACTTATAAGTATATATTTATTTATTACTTAAAATTTAATAGCCTTAAACCTTTTAAAGGCTCACTTCCTCCCAGCTACCTTAAAGCTTATAAAAGTCTAAATAATTAATCTAAACTTCTACAAACTCTAACTTTAATAAGTGGTTCCTAAACTCTTTCTAAAACTTTAGTACGTTAAATAAATCTTTTAAAAATACTAACGTTAAGCCCTTACTAACGATAGTAAACTTAAAGTTTTTTAAAACGTCCTTAAAGCCTTTTAAGACCTTTTTCCCAACAACCTTCTCGGTTAAAGTAAGGCTAGGTCTAACCGTAACTCGGTCCCTTAACCCTTTATATAAATACCTAAATCTTCTTTTTTAATATTAGTTCTAACCTACGGCAGTCTTTACTACTAGTATACGGATCGTTACTAGGGTTATAAGGGACTTTAAGGGCGTCGGTATACTACTTCCTTTATTATTCTAGGCCTTTTAGGCCTTTAGCTTTAAAGCCGAGTCTTTTTTTTAAGCGTCGGCTTCTTTTAACTTACCCTTTAAGGCTTTTAATCCTTAATTCGGTGTTTAAGCCCTTAACCTATAAGCTACGTCTAAAGAGTCGGTAGCTTTTAACTTTATAACTTTTAGTAGGTCCTCCTAAATTACTTTAACGATTAGGACTAGCTTTTTTAACGGTAGGCTACTTTTATAATAGTCTACCTCGTTAAAGGTTACATCCTTAATTACTAATACCTTACTAGGTCCTTTACCAGTTAAAGGTACTTAAATCTTAAAGATATTAGTAAATGTATAACCTACTAAATATCCTACGTAAACCCTAAGGTCTAGCCTCCGTAGTTTATTACGATACAACTAGGCGTCTTTTATTAAAGTAAAAGCTTTATAACCGTAAACTTTTAAGTAGTGTAGCTTTAGTTTCCGTTTAAATAAGGCTTTAAACGGCGTTATTTAATCGAACCGTTTTTTTAAGGATTTATTTAAAAAGTATACCGTTATTTACGAAGCCTTTCGTTATAAATTTATTAATAAGTTTATTAAAATCCGGAGCGTACGGGTAGTTTATATAATCTTACCTTTTAAACGTTTTGTTAAACCGTTTTACGTTGTTATACGGGTTATTAAAGGTTTAAGATTAACCTTATAACGTTTAACCTAACGCGTAACGGTAATGTTTATAAGCTCCTTATCGGACTTAATTACTAAGATTTAAAAGGTTTTAATAACTACTTAAACGCGTAGGTTAAAGAGGATTATTAGTATATCGTAACCGTTCAACTTACTTTAGTAATAGTAACTAAATATATATCTTAATTTAACGTCCGTAACGTATATAACCTTAAAAAAGCCTTATTTATCCCTCTTATAGTCGGTTTAGTTAATATAAAACTCGTTTATCGGTTATAAATAATCCCGACGTTTAAGGTTTTTACGAGATACTACGGCCTTAACTTTAACTACTTTATAAACGTCGTACTATACTATCGTAAAACCTTTTAAGCGGGTACCGATTACCTGCTCCGTAAGATACCCGAGGGCCTTAAGGCTTAAATAGCTAGTCCGTCGGTGCTAAAGATTAACAGTCCTTTAAGACTTTAATGGCGGGCCCGTTACGTAAAGAGCCGATCGGAAGTTTAAGTTTTTCTAGGTTACCTCCTCGCTTAACTCTAGAAGCTTTAAGCCTAAACTATAAGTAGTAAGGGTTACCACAACGTTTTTATACGTGCCGTAGTATAAGATGTTCGGTTTATTATCTTAATAAATCCCTTATTCTTTTAGGACCGTTAAGGACACTACGTTAATAAGGAAGTTAGGGTAAAAGGTAATATTTTTAATTACTAGTGTAGTCTGCCTACCTTTAGGGAGCTTAAGCCTTAGTTTAATTACCCCGAAACCTTTAATCTAAACCTCCGAACCGCCTGCCTTTACGAATTCGTTATTTACTACTACGTACTTTTTAAACTTATAAAAGTTATAAAAGATATACACCGTAACCCTTAAGTCCGTTACGGTTAACCGGTAACGGTTTAAGAGTGTCGAGTATGTGTTAAGGAGGGTTAGCTTTAAGGTTACCTTTAAGCCTTTTACGTACCGTTAAGTTAAATTACTAACCTTAACCTTTTTTACCCTTTTTTTTAACTTTAGGTTAGTCGATAGTGTATAACCGGTTATTTAAGTAGTATACTAGATTAAATGTTAAAGGAAGCTTTACGGCGTTTTTTTAAAAAAAAAGTTAAAGTAACTATTTTACTTATAACCTAGTTAGTAGTAGTTTTTATATAATAGCCCGTCGTTAAAGCCTTTATTTTTTAACCTTTTTTTAGTGTTAACCTTTATAACAGTCGTCGTTAAAGCCTTACCTTTTTTCCGTTAACCCCTTTAACTTTTTTAATTTTTTAACTTACCGGTTGATAAGGTAGTAAATATAAAACCTTTTATAATTTTAAACCCTCTCTTCTTTATTATCCGTTCTTTTTAATAGATTTTATAAATCACTCTTTCTTTTTAGTTATTAACTTATATTAAGTCGATAACCTTTAACTTTTTTTTAAAAGTAGTATTAACCGTTATAACGTTTATATAAGTAAGTTTAGTACGGTCTAGTAGGGAGGCTAGGTTAAAGAGCCACCTACCTCCTACCACCTCCAGGGCCTTCTTTTAACTAACCCTAATAACAACTATTTCCTAGTCGTTTAACTACTACTTTATTTTTTTTAAGTTAAATTCGTTTAACACTTTTTTATAAGTTACTTTAACGTCCCGTTAAGCCGAATAAGGGTCGAAAGAGTAGTGCTTAAATAAGTAGTCTAGCTAAACTGTAACGTCGGCTTTAAGGATCGAATACAGCTACTCTTAAATAAGATTAAAAATAAAGGAGATGATGGCCCTTTTAAGGGCCTAGTCTAAGGCCTCCTAACGTTCTTAACGCTTTAGTTTAAACTAGTATTCGTTTAAGTTAAAGGACGGAGACTTTAAGGTTTTATCGTCGAAGGCCTACGACACCTTTACGGTTAAAGTCTAGGTGTTAGCTTCGTCCGCTAAAGGCGTCTCACTGCCCGCTAGGGTTACCACCGATGCGGGCGTTGCCCTGGCCGGCGGCCTGCCCCTAAAGGCCGGCGTCGGCTTCTTCTTATATCTAGGCTCCCGGTGGCGTTTCGGGCGTATATGGCTTGGAACCGAAGGGTCGTAGCGGCGCCATTCAGGGCCTGTAACGGACTTGATCGCTGGTAGCCACTTGGCCCAGGTGGCCTTCGACACCAGCTTGTTGGCGCGTGTGGCAGCCGTTGCTTCCATGGTTTCGGTGGTTATAGGTGAGGGATTTTTCGAGATTGGGGAGTTGTCGGTAGATTCGGTCGAACTTTGCTGCTGTATAGTGAGTTTTCGGTCGTTTCTAGTCAAATCTAGTACCTGTAGAACGCTGGCAATTGCCTCAGTCTGTGAAATAGATGGTCGATGCGAAATTCCGGGCTCATAACTGTCAGCTGCAGTGGCTGGTTACTGAGGCAAAAGCGTGGTGTTGTTGTATTCTGTAGAAGTAGGATCAGAGGCCCGAAGACACCCGAATGCAAGAAATAGGGGTCCTAGTGGGCCCTATAGGGCGCGGCAGAAAGGCGCGCCCTGATTGGCCAATGCAGAAAATAGGCCACATCATGTGACATCGTCCTGGGAGGCATGCAAAGGACTCGCAAGTCTTACGTGTACGGAGGACGAGTACTCCATACTTGTGGTGAGCGCTTTCCCTCGCAGCCGTGGCCTGGCCCTGCCGCCTGTTCCGTCCTCGATGCCACCACAGGCCCACCTCGAAACGGTGCCAGTGGAGCAACTGGGCGACGGAGCACCCGAGAACTCAGAAACCGAGAAACTGGGCAGTGGCGATGCAGCGCGGCCCCTTTTCAGGGTTTTTGCAGCCACCCGCAGCCAATGGCAGCCTGTATCGCCGTCGCTGTGTGCCGCGTCTGGCACAAGGGGGTGTCCGTCTTTGCGAACGCGTCCTCCGTAAGGGCTCTGGCGAGGCCGAGAACAAAAGGCTGTGATCTGCAAGTTAAGGGGAAAGCTAATGAAATAAGAAGACAGGAAGAAAAGAAGAAAAGAAGAAAAGAAAAAAAGAAAAGAAAAAGAGAAAAACGGAAAGCTTCCAGACCTTCCGTAAACAGCAGGCGCTACCGCGCAATGCTCCGGACTAAAAAACAAAACAAAAAAACGGGTGTCGTCCTAAATAAAGAAAACCACGGCCCAAGGGGGCCACTAGAGCCCCTGAAGAGAATTTCCTAGCGCTGCCTGACCGTTAAAAACCAGCCTGCTCAAGTGGGCCTGGCCGGTGCCCTGGGGCGGGAACGGTGACAGAAGTGGGCATGTCCAGGAACTGCCAGCAGCCTAAGGGCGGCGGCGATCGTGCCTGCCGTTTTTGCGATGCTCGTGTTCGGTCCTGACCAGTCAGTTTGTGCTCCGCAGCCTGCAGCCTGCAGCATGCCTTTTGCTCCTGCCTCCTTGTCCTTCCTTCCTCCTTCCTGCGCTTCTCGTCCTTCCCTCACATCTGCCAACAACGCACCACCGCCGCGCCTCCGCACCTTCCTCTTCTTCCGTCTCTCGTTTATCCGTTCTTTCTTTCTTTCGTTCCCTCTTCTTGCCCCCCTCTTCTCTCGTCGCTCGCTTTGACGCCTATTTTCATCCGCCTCATCCGCCTCATCCGCCTCATCCTTTGCCCGCTTCGTCGTGATCCGACGCCTCGACAGCCGCCCTCCACCGTCGCCTCTTCTTTCTCGTCCCTCTGCTCGTATCCTGCCTGTACTGGCATTGGGCGTCCCCAAACAAGGCCGCGCCGTGCCGCACCACCCGCCGTTCCACCGCCGCACCACCGCCGCCATGTTTTCCCCTCGCCTCGTGCAGCTGCTTCTCGTGGCACTGTCGTTCCTCGCCGCCGCCGACGCCTTGCGGTTCGACGCCGGCTTCTTCCGACGCCTCGACCATGAGGCCGTGCGCCGCGCCGACTCGTCCGCGCCAGCCGCCTCGGCGTCCCAGCCGGCCGCCAACGCGGCATCCTCCTCCCCGACGACGCCCTCGGCCCAAGCCTCGTCGACGCCGACCGTAGTGACGACGCCCACGACGTCGACGACGCCCGTCGAGACCTCGACGACGCCGACGTCCACCAAGCCCGCGGACACGCCCACCTCCACCACGCCCCCAACCACGACCACGCCCACGCCCACGCCGTCGTCCACGCCGCCGACCACGACGACCACGACAACGCCGGTCGACACGGCCACGGACAAGGCCACGCAGGCGACCAAGTCCACCACGTCCACCACGCAGCCGGCGTCGACGAGCACCTATGTCACCACCATCACCATGTCCGACGGCTCCACCACGGCCGTCACCACCGAGGCCACGACCACCCCCACGGCGAGCCTGGCGTCCTCCCAGACCGGCGGCAAGTCCTCGGGCATGTCGACGCAGACGCGCAACACCATCATCGGCGTCGTCGTCGGCGTCGGCGGCGCCATCATCCTGGCCGTCATCGGCCTTGTCGCCTGGCGCATCTGGGGACGTAAGAAGTCTGCCGGCGAGAACGACGCCATGATGGACTACGACCCCAACTACAACAACACGCCCGTCGGCCCGCTGGAGAAGACCGGCGGCGGCGCCGTGGCCGCCGGCACTCCCGGCCGCTCGCCCTTCCAGAGCACGCTCGAGAGCTACCACACGCCGACACAGGTCAACACGGCGTCCAACTTCTAGCGGCGTGCCGCTCGGTTGGCCCTGTCTTTTCCTTCACCCCGCCCCTGGATACCACGACCATCGTCTCGCATTGCCTGTTTCTTTTTTGTTTTTGTTGTTTTTCCTTCTCTTTTTTTTCTTTTCTCATTTGTCCCCGAACCCTACCCAGCCACGTCTGTGGTCTTCCCTTGCCCTCACCAGGCAAAACGCATCCGGAGTTTGAGAGCCTTGCGCTCGCCATGGCTAGCCCATTTTGCTATTTACGGCATCTCTGCGCCAAAAAGTCGACGAAACTGATTTTCCTTTGTCTTTGTTTTTGTCTTGCATTCACTTCCCCCCCCCCCCAACTTGATAGAAGACCGGCACCACACCTGTTGCCGGCGAGTTCTAGCCACCTAATAGTAAAGCGACTGCCGTCCCTGTGTTCCTGGACGGCATCTTCTAACGCCTCTCTCCCTTTGTCTTGCTCGTTTGCTTGTTTTGCTCCGCTGCTGCGCACCATGGCAATCCATTGGAGCTGCTTCCTGTCACTGCATGCGCTCCCCAAGAAACTCCGCTGCTCGTGTTTGCCCTTTTATTTTGCCCAAGGCCAGACTATCCTCCCAGATTTTGTGGTTTCCGCCCCCCCTCTATCGGGGCAGGCCGGCCGCGCTCGGGAGTGTCTCACAACCGTTTCAGGACGACCCCCCCCCCATCGTCAACGCCAACCAACGCCCTGCGCATCCACAGCCTGAGTGGCAGCTTGGCACAGATGGGCAAGGCATCTTGGGGGCAATGGTCGCCAAAACCTGTCGCCGCCTTGCGCTTTTTCTCGGCTTCGGTTCTTCTTGTTGAGGGCTCCCCGTTTTCGCTGTGCTTTCCTTTTTTTGCTTCGTTTTTTTCCTTTGCTCGGCGTCGTTGCAATTCACTGCCCAGGCGGCATTGTTTATTTTGATTCACACTTTTCATCTCTTTGCTTTGCTTCGCCCTCTTTTTCCGTTGCTTGATATCCAGTGTGTTGTGCCTATTGTTGCTGTTCGTGTCGTCACCGTCTCTCCGCCCCCCCTCCCCCTTTGCGGCCGCACAACAACCCCAGCTCATGATCATGGCTTCTTCGCCGACCCGCCCGTCCCTGCTCCTCTGGGCCACAGCCTTCCTTGCTGCCTTTGGCTCTGCCGCTGTCGTGCACGCCTCACGCCCATTTGCCGGCGGCCTGGTTGCGGTCGACGGCTCCTCGGCGGCGGCAGCCTTGCTCGGTGCGCGGTCCTCGTCCTCCGCGCCGCGCTTTTCGCCCAACCGTGACGGCCAGCTCGAGCTGACCGAGCGGAGCACCGGCGACCATCACCCGGACCTTGCGGCCGTGCCCCTGCTGATGCCCCGCGCCGCGACGAACCTGCAGTTCTTCAGCGGCGCGCTGGCCAACGTTGCCGCACCGGCCGTGCGTTCTGCCCTCCCCCTCCCCCCCCCCCCCCGGTTCCCGAGGAACAACGTTCGTGCCGACGCCAAGGCTGTTCCCAGCCGACAACTGACATCGTCGTTCCTTGTCTAGATCTCCCAATCCAACGATGTGACACGACCCTTTGCCGTGGATGGCGACACATTTGTACGTCTGAGAAACCTGCTTCGTTGGACTTTCATCTGGAACCCTCCTACCCCCCCCCCCCCCCCCCTCCCTTTCCGGGTTACTAACGAGGCGAATTCCATGCTCTTCCCGATAGACCGACTACCAGTCCGCCGTCGACCGCTCGTGCGACAACCAGCACAACAGCTGTGCCGACGCCGCCAACAGCCAAAAGTCAGCAGGCTTCACTGTGGGCGACTGCGATACACAAGACAGTACGTTTGAAAGAAAGAGAGAAAGAAGAAAAGAAAGAAAGAAAAAAGACAAAAGGGGTCGGTGAGGAGATGAGGTGGCTGAACAGCACACCAGCCAAGAGTCACCCCCTTTTCTAACGCTCGTGTGTTGTATGTAGCCCAGTGCAAGGCCGCTGCGTCGTCGGCCACACAGACAGCCTTTACCCAGCTGACGACTTCGACGTCCGAGTTTGACATTTACTGCGATATCTAAGGGTATCGCCCCCCTCCCTCCCTTCCCGGGCGCCGGGGGGGACGAGCACCGGCTACGGGGCACTGGCGTGTGCTCGCGGCGGCGGGCGGAGGAGGCGAGCCTCTCGCGGCTGCAGCGGTTTCCATCGGCCGGCTTATGGGGCCGCCTGTTCTTTTTCTAATTTCCTCTTCTTTTTTCTCGTCTTTTTTTTTCCCCCGTTACTTTCCTCTGTTACTGAGACCGTCTTCATTTGGGGCTCGGGACGGGCTGGTTGTTGACGACTGGCAGACAGACAAACACAAACACGCGCGCGCGTTGGGGCATATTCTAATTGTCTTGGGCCGTGATGCTGTTATGTGGGATGATTTATTTTTCCTCAGACAAGAGACCCCTCTCCCCTCTATGTACAGACATGTCTTTGTTGAGAGCCCGTCAGTCCCGGGGTGGGGGAACAATTTGCTGCTACCTCCTTTTTTTCTCCCGCTGACAGTCGAAATGAGACAAGAAAATAGGAAAAGAAACTGAAATGAGTGTGACTTGAGCTTTGACCAGATCGTCTTCTGGACCGCCTCCAGATGGTCCTCGCCCCCCTCTCGCCCCCCTCCCCCAATCCTCGCTATGCAGACGGAGTGGCTTCGTGACTAGGAAAGGCAAAGAGAGAAACAAAGCAAAGAAGCGGACGACGGTGACGGAAGAGAAAAAAGAAGAACAAAACGAAAGGAAGCAAAAGAAACGTGGGCTGGGAAACTGTGTGCTATGAGTACAACGAGTGGATATTATTGCTGGCAATGGTTGAGAGATGAGATGTGTGCTCTGATCAGGGGGGTATCAATTTCTAGTAGCTAAATGGGCCATTCTGGGTGTTGAACAAAAGAAAACGGTCAAGGAGCAGAAAGAAGACAAGCAGAAGAAGAAAAGAGGAAAAGGGAAGAAACGGGGAAGCTAAGAAAGAAAAGGCAAAAAAGTGACATAGGAAAATGAGTGAGGAGTGTCTTTTTTGTTGTTGTTTTTCGGTGCAAGTATCGTTGCCTTTAGTCGTCGAAGAAAGCAGCGTCATCAAACTCCTCTGCATGAGCATCCGAGTCGTAGCCGCTCGTGCGCATCATCGGAGGCGTGACAGGCTGGCCTCGGCTGGCCCGGCGGTAGTTGGACGGCGGCGTGGAGGCCACATCCCGCGCTGCAATTTTGTTGTCTGTCCGGGACGAGCGTCTACCAGACGCCGCCGACTCGCCCGTATACCGCCGGCCTGTGCTTGAAAACGCCGTTGGCTGCTGCTGCTGCTGCTGCTGGTCTTGCTGGTGCAGCTGCCGCGTAGGTGGCGTCTGGCGCATGCCGGACGTCGGCGGGGTCATCAGGCCCGACAGAAAGCTGCTGTCCCCGCCGCTGCCGGACT
Organism: Ophiostoma pallidulum; assembly: GCA_019925425.1. Classification (NCBI taxonomy): domain Eukaryota; kingdom Fungi; phylum Ascomycota; class Sordariomycetes; order Ophiostomatales; family Ophiostomataceae; genus Ophiostoma; species Ophiostoma pallidulum. The sequence continues at coordinate 57,284 of JADHKO010000127.1, forward strand.
GGGCTTCGACGATGGGGCCGGAGCGGGATGAAACCGACAAAGATGCTGCCCTGGACGGTGTCGCAGTCGTGCTGCTGCTGCCGCTGTTGCTGCTGCTGTTGCGCAGCACCCCGCCGCCTCTTCTAGATCCGGACGTGGGAGCCGGGGACGACAGAAGGGCGCCAGACAGGCTGCTGAACGTGTTGGATGAAGCATTCGAGTCCCGGGCCTTGCGCCAGCTTCCCCACGCCGCCGCCAGAGGGCCCACCGCCTGGGCAACGCGCGGCGTTGCGGCATCGCGGAGGCTGGCAGCCAGGGTCGGCAAGTTGATGGCCGAGCCGCCGTTCACGGCCCGCTCCCGCTCCTGCTCTTCCATCTGCAGATTGGCCTGCAGCCGGATCACGGCATCGCGGACGAGGTCGGGGTTGTGGTTGTCCCGGCCGAGTGCAGTAATAATGTCCTTCAGGTCCGAATGGCGAACGGCGAGCAACTCGCGCAGCCAGATGATCTCGTCGTCCCGCTTGGAAATCTTGACGTCCGCCTCCGGATCAACCTTGTCCAGTGCGTGCTCGAGCTCCTCGATGCGGTGCTCGCGCTGCTGCAGCTGTTCTTGGAGCACCAGGATCGACTCGCGCAAGGCCTGGGGCGAAATCTTCGCAGGAAGGCCCAGGCCATGGTGCATCGCCTTGGCTGCTGCCGTCGACGGCTGCAGCGCCGCAGTGTGGGCGGCAGAGGGGGCGGTTGCTGAGCCGGTGTCTGTCACGTCCGCCGCTGCGCTTGCCTTTGCAGCCTTGGCGGCCGCCTGGGCAGCCTCGCGGGCAATCTCGAGTTTCTCTTCGAGGTAGGCCACGCGGTCTTGCAGATGCTCAGTCTTGGACGTGGAGATGCTGAGACGCTCGAGCAGATTCTGCTCCGCACGCTGTGCGTCTTCGGCGGCGTTGTTGATTTGGCGTTCGTAGCGGGCTTGGAGGTCGTCGACGTAGTTCTGGTGACGGCTCTCGGACTCGTCCAGCACGGTCCGCTTCGTGGTCTCGGCCTCCTCCAGGAGCATCTCGAGGCGTGCCTTGGATGTGTCGGCGTCCAGTTTGACTTGATCCAGCTGGTTGCGCACACGAGCCATCTGGTCCTCCAGATCGCCGCGCACAACATTCACCTGGTGATTGGCACCTTCCACGTCGGCCTGCATAGCGTCGCGTGTGCGCTGCACCTCCCGAGCGGCCGATTCACGCGCCTCCTCAAATTCGGCTTGGTACCGCAGTGCACTCTGTTGGAGCTTGTGATTCTCTGTGCGCAGCTCGCCAATCAGTGCCTCAAGTCGCTTGCATTCGGACACGGCACGCATCGCCTGGCGCTCGCCACCCTCGAGACGCTCCAGTTCGCTCTCCAGCCGTTCACGCGTGCGGGCCTCAGCCTGCAGCTTGGCGTCAAGAACCTCATGCCGTGCCATAAAGGTCTGCTCCCGCTTGATGCGCTGCGCGCTCTCTTCAGCAATCTCGCGTGCTGCCCTCGCCATGTCTTCTTGCAGGGCAACGAATTTGGTGCGCCAGGCCTCGCGAAGGCGCTCATTCTCCTCCAGCTGCGTACCGAGGGTGTCGACGACTCTCTTCATGTGCTTCAGTTCTGTTGCAGTCTGAACCAGGTCGTTGCCGTTGCGTTGAGACAGGTCAATGGCGCGCTCGGCCTCGACCCGCCAGTGGCGGCCTTCTTGAGATTTGTCGCGCAGCTCTGCTTCGGCGCTGTTGAGGCGGTTCTGGAGATCGCTGTGCGTCTGCTCACTGTTCACCTGGGATGCTTCGAGAACTGCGAGGCGCATGCGGTCGTTTTCGCTGGCCTCGTCCGCTTTCTTGAGCCGTTCGTCGCGCTCATCAACAGCCTCGCGAAGACGCATTTCCTCTTCAGACGAGATGCGGAGCAGGCGTTGAATTTCTGCCAACCTGTCTTCAGCCGCATGCCGCGCTTCGAATTCGGCCTCGGCCCTGTCTTGTTGCTGCTTCAACTTGTCCTCTAGATCGTTAACGCGCATATCAAATGCACTGCGGTTCATGATCTCAACCTCAATCTTGGTTTCAGCAAGTTCAAGCTTGCGATGCACCTCTGCGGCCCGATCGTCAGCAGCACGGCGAGCAGAGATCGCCGATTCCGTCTTTGCTTCTTCGAGTCGGAGGCGTTCTTCCAGCTCGGCTAGGCGGGCCTGGAGGGCGTTTGATTTCTTTTCATTCTCTTCGTCGTCGGCACTCCGGGGCGCGATGGCTGTCTGAGGCGTCGGTGGCATCCGACGTTCAACTGCATCCTCGACGATGTTGCGAAGATCCTCGGCCCGGAAGTCCAGACGCAGAGACTGGCCGAAGTGCTCTTTAACCTCATCCAGCGATTTCAAAATGCTCGCCACGGAGTTGCCGGGGATGTCTTCGGCAGCGGGCAAAGGTGGAGACAACGGCCCGGTCTGGGACGGAAGAGCATTGAACCGCTGTGTGGCAAGGGCTTCGAGAACGACAGCACGCATCTGTTCCAAGCGACGGTCTCTACGGGGGCTCATCGAACGGCGAGGTACAGGGAGCGCCTCGTCGTCTTCGTCATCGGCGTCACTTTCTTGCAGCTCGCCTGAGGTGCTCCGGGGCTCGTGACGACTAGCCGGAGTACCCCGAGACAAAGACACAAGAGCATGCTGAATGCGGTCCAGTGCCGTTTCAAGAGGGCCAAGACGAGCAGCAAGTATGCCGCCGACAATGTCGTTGACATGGCCGTCGAAGAAATTGACACGCGACTCGAGTTTGAGCTGCTCCTCGCCGGTGAAGTCGCCCTCCCACTCACTCGGTGGCATACTGCCGCCGCTGATGTGGCCCCTGCGGATGAGGCCACGGGGGTCGAAAGAGGTCGCAGCGCTGAGGGGCCGGTCGACAAAGGGATCCGCTGGCTCAGTAGACAGCAGGGGCTCTTGAGGCTGCTCGGGAGCAAGCTGCTGGTATGAGAGGGACGCGTTGGGAGCCGGCAGATTCAGGGGAGCCTGGCTGGCAGCTGCGGCTAAGGATGTCTGTGTCAATACAGGAGCAGACTGGTGCCAGGGTGCCGGTTCCAGGATCTTGTTGACACCTTGTGCAGGATCGACTTCATTCAGATGGCGCATGATGTCGTCTATTTCCTCAAATGTTGGCTCATAGTCGGCGCCAGCGTTCTCAGCACCAACGTCGCCATTGACTTCTGCGACGGAGCCCCCTTCAGGCGTGGGCATAATGAACTGCTGCTCGGGCAGCTGCCGGGCATCTACCGGCACCGTATCCTTGCTTGGCACAGGCGGCGGCGACAAGGACGCCGCATATCTCGAGCCAAACAAACCCAAGGACTTTGGAGGGGCCGGAGGAGGGGAGGGCATGGCGTAGCGAGATGCGGCCAGTCCTCTTGGCTTCTCCGCAGCAGGAGGAGGCGGCGGTGGCGGGGAAGAAACGAGGTGTGTTTCATCCGGAGGCATTGAGGTCGCCTCGAGGGCGGCATGTTGGTCTTCTTCAGCGACTTCAGTAGTTGGGAGAATCTCTTCATAAGGCAAGAACTCGTCTGGGACTTCGCTGACGACGGAGCCTTGGAAGCTGGCGCTGGGCAGGAAAGGCTTAGCGGCTGCTGACAGTGACTTCTTATGCCGGAACATATCCTCGCCCATGGGCCTGGCGCTGTTGAAGTCGGCAACATCTGCGTCTGATCTGAACTCGAAGGGAGCCCATGGGATGCTACCGGGGAGAGGAGACAGCTCCGAGGGGCTCGTTGTAGCGGGCAACTTGGCGGCATCGGTGGACTCGGAGAGAACAGTAGACGACATGGTGGTGTCTTCAGCGGCCAGGGCGCTCTCACCCTCATCGTCGTGCGCGTTCTCCACTTCGGTACCCGCCTGCTTTGCAAGATCTGCTTCGGCCTGGAGGGCCTCAGCCTCGACAGGTTCTTCTGGTTTCTCCTCAGCCCCAACGTCGACGTCGTCCCCAGGCTCGACCTGGTCAGCCTCTTCTCCGGCTGCTTCATCGGTAACACGACTGCCAATGGCGACGTCGTCTGGTGCCGCCGACGCCACAGTGAGTGCATTGTCCGACGGCTCGGCAAATAGAATTTCATCGTTTCCGTCGTCCTTTGTGGTTGCCCTGGCCCGCTTCACACGAGAGTCGTCAATAATGCGGCCCTCACGGTCGTACTGTGGCTCGTTTTCTTTTCCATCGTGGTCGACGGCAGGTTGGGGGGAATGACCACTCGAAGGACGGACAATAGGCACAGCTTTGGATCGTTTGGCCGGCTTGGCACCATCAGAAATGTTGAGGTCAATGTTGCCAAAGATGGAGCTTGTCCGGTTACCAGTTGCAATGCTCTCACTGCCTGACTGAATCGGGCTCGTGAGCGAATCGGAAAATGAGTGGATGGGGGTAAAGGCGGGTGCGTCTGGTCGGAACTTTGGACCGACGGCAGAGAAGCTGAACTCGCTCATGCCGGGAGAGAAAGCGGGAGCATTAACATTAATCTTGGATGACGTCGCCATCGGTGCCGGGAAGCTAAAGTGGCTCGAGTTGGCTGACAACGGTGCATTCGGGGCCAGCCCCGCCTGGAAGATGGAAGGCTGGAAGGCTTCAGCGGCAGGGTTGCCGCCAAAGAGGAACTGGCTGGTAACGGCCGGTTGAAAGGCGGGAGCGGCCGCCGGATTGAACTTGAACTCGGGGGCCTCAACATTCAAATTGGACAGAGAGGCCTTGCTGCCATGGCTGGCCTGTCTTGCAGAGCTTCTCTTCCCCGAGTACATGCTGCTGTCACTCCATGGGTTGCTTGTAGTCGAGAAAGCTCGCTGGTGCGCCTGCTTCTGCAGATCCTGCTGCTGCTGCTGCAACATGTCGCTGTACTCCATGCCCTGAACGGGGGTTCCCAAGTTGCTTGGGTTCGTTTCGATCTCATACGACTCATCTGGGTGTATGCCGGTCTGGGCACTGTCATGTGCAGATGCAGAGGCCACATTAGCCGTCTTTGAGAAGCCGCCTTCCCCTCCACCGTTGCGCGTCTCTTCGGGTTCGCCAAAATAGGCGTTCGCGAGGGAATGGCCTCGGCTGTGCGGACGTGGATGATGTAGGGGCAGGCCGTTCTCGTCGTCGTCACGGAAGCGCTGAATAGGTGCAATGGGGGCAAACTGGACAGACAGCCCGCGACTATGCTGCGGCACGGTGGGCTTTGCGGCAGCGTCAACACTAAAGGTGTCAGGCAGGTCTTTGCCGCCATGTGGACTATAGTCTCGGTCGTGCTCGAACTGTGAGCGGAATTGCTCTTCCAGGTGGTATTCCGCGTCGTCGATCTCCTTTTGCAAGCTGAGGCTAGCGTTGTGCTGAACCAAGGGCCGGGCTGCAGTCGGATCGGGCGTCTTGGAAGGGCTCTTGCTGAGGGCCTTTTCTTCAGCCTCCTCCTCGATTTCCCGTAGGTCCTGAAGCCGTGGTGACGCACGGGCCGAGGTTTGAAGCTGCTGGTACTGCATGACAGGGTACTGTAGGGATTGGTGACGCTGGTGGAGTGGAGGTGAGGTGAAGCTTCCGTCAGGTGTGAACGGAGACGTTGGTGACATGACCGACGAAAGCGCAGCCAGAGAAGGTGAGCCACCGCGCACGAGGCCCTGTTGAAGTAGAAGAGCCTGAGGCGAGAAGCCACCTGGTGTTGTCTGCAGGGGGGGCATCTGAAAGACGCCAGCCGGGATGGAGATAGATTGGCGAGTGTTGTACTTGGGGCCAACACCAAAAGAAATTGGCGAGTTGGCGGACGGGAGGGAAGGGCTCTGCGCCATGGCAGAGCCAACAAACGCTCCAGCGCCTGGGACAAAGGCAGCCGGGAAGGTGAAAGGTGGAGCACCATGGTTGCTGGATGCCGACGACGTGGGAATCGGGGGCGAGAACGGCAGAGGTGGGTAGACTGTCGCTGATGACTGGCGGCTAATAGACGCGCCGACGCCCGGTGAGATGGCCGGGGGCAACGGCGGCTCTACGTCGCCGAACGAGACGCCGAGGGCACGGAGTTTGGCTTCGTTCAGCTCCTCGACATAGTTCTTCCAGGCGTTCAGATCCGGCAGCTGGACAGGGTACTTCCGTTGTGCTCGTTCGCGTGCAACGTCTTTCTCGTCCGGCCATGAGGGCCGACTCATCGAGCGGCCTGGGAGCTCGTAGGAGCCTGTGTCGTTTTGTGTGGCCGGATGATCGAGGTCGAAACCCTGGATGTCGTAGCCCAACTCTTCCCATGAGCGCAGCATATGCTCCACCGCAGCGGGTGGGAGCGGCTGTGGTGCTCTGCCGGGCTTGCCACGATGCTCATCGAGCGGGAGCAGGACGAGAATGTTCTTTCCCTTCCACGGCAGCTTTTTCTTGGTCCGCCGAGGCGTCTTCCTCGGCGACGCCGAGACTTTCGAGACAGCCAATTCTCCCAACGGGTCCAGCGAAACGCTGGGAAGAACGCCGTTGGATTCTCTTTTCCTGCTTGGCGACGCTTTTGGCGGCGGCGTTGACGGTGGAGGGAGTGTGATGGCCTGTGGTGTCGTGGCCATGGTGGACTTGGTTGTTTGTGGGGTCGCCGGAGCTACCGCGACGGTTGTTTCGCCAGCGGCGTCCCCACTTGGAGTTGAGGCATCGGAAGCCACAACCGGAACCGCGGTCGGTTCGGACATGTCGCTACCAGCGACCGCGTAAAGGGCAGGCGTGGAAGCCATGCTGATGGACCCGCGCGTGTCGGAGAGCGGCGCGTTGCTGCTTCGTGCAGGATCGCGTTTGTTTACGCGATTTAGATCGGACTCGCGCAGCGTCTCGATGCTGGACGGGTACCGGGGGTGGTGGGTGCGCGTGCGCTGCGGCCGGTGGTTTGCGGAAGCCAAGCTGCTCGGCGAGCGGCCGTGTCGATTCAAGACGATGGCGCGCGGGGTGCGGAGGGAGCGTTCGTCTTCCTCTCGGGTGCGATCGTTGCCGGAGACAGATCCGCTCAGTGAAGAGGTCTCGCTGTCCCCTGTGCTGCTGTTGTCGCTCAGCCAAAGGCGCGCCTCGGAGCCAAAGTCTCCCGTGGTGTGCTGGCGAATCCAGTCCTCGGTCAGGCCGCGCGCGGGCCGTCGGGCACGGTTGGCAAGGACAGTGGCGCTGACGAGAGACGCGGATGGCTGTGCGGCAAAGGGGGGCGATGGGAGCAGGCCGTCGGTCTGCGAGCCGTCGCTCTCGCCGTCTTGTTCGTGTTCTTCGCCGAGGTCCGAAAACAAGGGCGCTGGGCGAAGGAACGGCGTGTGAATCTCCAGGTGGTGGATGGGCGAGTCTTCGGACGGCTCGCTGCTGAGGCTGGACAAGCGCAGATGCGACGTGTCCGACCGCGGATATGGAGAGCCCCAGCTCGCCGTGACAAACCGACTCTCGTCTCCGTTGTCGTCTGCCGCGAGGTCGGCAGGCGGTGGGGTGCGCAGGAGGGCTGCGACGCGCTCGGGGAGGTGCGGCGCAGGAAGTGCGGGCAGCGAGGGCGAAGGCCCGGCGTCAGCGGTGGACGCGGTAGACCAGGTGGGCGATCCCGGGCTCGGAGGGGTGTGTGGTCGCGAAGCACGGCCAGCCTCCTGTGCCGGTGCACGAGGAAGGGATTGGAGAGACGGGGGTGGAGAAGACGTCGTTGGAGACCTGCGAGACGTGTGAGAGGAGCGCATCACCGGGGATTGCGAGGGTGAACGGTGGTGGTGGGGGGGGAGAGGAAGACGAAGAAAGGAAGAAGGGAAGAGGGCGACGGGGACGCGGAAGGAGAAGGAGAAGAAAAGAAGAAAAAGAAGAGAAGAAAAAGAAACGAGAGGCTAGAGCGACTAGACAGGCATAGGGCGACAAAGCGCGTCTACACGCGGGACGACGGCTGGAACGGGGAGGCGGGAGATGGAAAAGGACGGTCGAAATGGGATAGAACGGGACGCAATGCACGCAATGGACACCGTGGAAGCAGACGAAGACGAAAGACGAAAGATCAAAGATGCAAGACGGACGTGAAGAGAGGGGGTTGGCCTACCACAGCGAGAGTCAGCAGCAGACGAAGACAAGATTCGTCTGCAGCGGAGTCTCTGGAAGGGACGGACAGGTCGCGGCAGGGGGGCCGAGGAGCAAAAGGACCAGAAAGAACAGCTGCGCTCGTGAAAGGAGTGTCGAGCCCGGCGTCGTTGTGTGGCTGTGTCGTTGGATCCGTAAAGTCGCGGAGGGCCAGGAACGAAGACGAGACGAGGGGAAAGAAGAAGAAGAAAAAAGGGAGAAGAGGAGAAGACAGAAAAAGCAAGAAATGGCACGAAGGGGTGAACGGCGAGAGGAGTTGCGCAGGGGGGGGGGGGGGGGGGGGGGGGACAAGAAAGCAAAAGGGGGTCGAGGAGGAGGGAGAAGGGAAGAAAAAGAAAAAAGATGCGAAGCCCAGTGCAACCTGACGAGGGTCCGCCAGGTGGTGCGTGGAAGGATGCAGGGCCGGGACTCGAGAGAACAGAGGAGGCAGGCAGGGAGCGCGGCAGGGAGCGCAGCGCACAGCACAGCACGGGGAAGGTGCGGAAGGCGTGGCCAGGCCAGCCAGTGGTGGCTTCCCAAACGCGTTTTTTCTGTTGTTTCCCCCTTTCCCTCTGCAGTTGCATTTAACTGGGGCCGGGCCACACCCTGTGCAGCACTGGCTCCAGGCGCGTGGCCGCTAAGACGACAACGACAGACACCGACGACAACGAGTCGTGTTCGGTCGCCGCTCTCTGCGTTTCGACGAAACGCGACCAGCCAGTACGATGTAAAATACCTTACTCCGTACGAGCTGGAGGCGCGCGGAGAACCAGAGAAACAGCACCGCAGAGGGCAGCCCGGCACTGGCAGGCGGCCGGCACAGGCTGCTGGTGCCCGTCGACCGCGGACGGCCAGAGGCGACTGGACAGACAGACAGACAGACAGACAGACAGTGGAGAATGCGACGCGTTCGCCTGGCACCGTCGAGACCGGCCGGCGATGAAACAACGCCAGAAGAAGAACAAACGCGACAAAGCGGCGACCCGGGCCTGGCCCAACTGCAGCGAACTATTGTTGCGGGAGCGCTACGGTTGGGCCCAGGAGAAGGGGGCAATCGCCCAAGCAGCTAAACGGTCTTTCCTTCTTTGTCGTGTTCCCGACGTCTCTCCCCCTTCGCCTTCCCCTTCTTCGCCCTGCCCCCTGCCCCTTGTTCCTGGCTTCTCGTCTCCTCCTCTCTGGCTGCGTCCGCTCCTTCCTTCCCGGCTCGTCTCGACTGCTCCACGCACTCCTGCCCAGCGGGCGCATTGCCCTCTCATTTCCTCGTGTGATTGTGCATCAGGCTGTGGATCGCGCTTTCTCCAAAAGTTTAATGACAGCTTGCACGCACAGGTAGAGGTACTTGGCCCGGCGGGCTTTTTCGTGCTCGCGTACGCGCACAGCAGGTCCCCGGTACATCCCGCCCCGCCGGGTCTCCGATTCGCTAGCGTGCCTTCTTTTTTTCCCTTTCCGTGGAGCTTCCTCGCCTCACAAAACGGGGTACTCCGTACATAATAATACCAGGCATCGCTCCTGCCCGAACTGACCCTGGCCGCCAACGCATTTTATGCGAGTCGTATTAACCGTAACCTTGTTTTTCGGCGACAGAGGATGCCAGATGCTGTTCGTTGGCTGGCACGTTCGGCTCAACTCCGCCTTAAACCCTAACCACACAAAAGCTCTGCCAACTTCCCCGTATCGATAGTGGCCGTTGAAATACGAAACAGCGCTGACTAATAAAGTCGAAGAAGAAACAGCTGAATGGAAGACGACGAGAAACACACGGCCAGTCAGCCACACAGCATTTTGATGTATAGACGCAGAACGGACAGCGGGAGAGTAGACATCTAAAGTAAATCAAAATAAAGGTCAAAGGACAACAAATAGAGAGAAAACGAAGGGGGGGACAAGAACCCTGATATCGTCGTGGTTTGCACATGAACTTTACGATATTCAAACTCAACAAAGCTTAAAGGGTTACAAAAAAAATCAATTCAAAAGAACCCAACGCCAGTTCAAAACTAAATCCCCGTTCCGTGATGTCCTTTTGCCACTCCCTCCCCAGAATCTCAGAAATGCCAAAACAGAGAACCCTCCACGCATGCAGGAAACCCCAAAACCCCAAACTCCCCAGGTTTGACGGTTCAACAAAGCACCGTTCGGCAGGTCTGGCTCGGTCTGTCCAGAAACGAGAGAGAGATTTTTTTTCAATAGTTGAATACCCCCCGGTGCCATGCCGCCACTCCCGCCTGCGTGTTTTGCCCTTGCAGGAAATGCTCGAGCTCGGTATCAAACCCGTCGTCGGGGATCATCATGGCGTACGACTCCGGTCCTGACAGCGGCTCCATCATGGGCGTCCCGTTGCCAGCAGGATGGCCGACTGGGAACCCACCATGGCCAAGGCCTGGCAGATGGGGCGTGCCGTACAGGTCGGTATAGAGCTGCGGTGGCAGCTGCTGCCCCTGCTGCTGATGGTGGTGCTGGTGGTGCTGGTGGTGCTGGGCCTGGCTGTGTTGGGCGTAGCCCATGGCCCCGTGCTGCATCATGTTGCTGACCAAGATTGCTGCCGCCTCGGCGTCCTCGGTCGGCTTTGACGCATCCGCACCGAACCCCGGCATGATCATGTTCATGTGGCCCTCGAGAAGCACCTCCGTGGCGGGAGGCATCAGCGGCCGCTGCTGCTGCACCGTGGACGGAGACACACTGGACGCCCCGGCAGCGAGCGCGTGGGCAGCAACGCTGGGGCTGAACACACCGCCACCGCCACCACCACCACCACCATCACCATGATCTGCCCCACCGGCAACGGTGCCACGACGCGGCGACGTCGGCAGTGGCTGCCGCCGTTGGTGCCCGTGGTGGGACGACGGCGGTGGCGCCACAGACGTTGTTGGTGCTGCCACCAAGCCGCCGCTCGATGGTAGACCGCCATGCGCTGTCGCCGGTAGTACTAGAGGCGGAGGAGGAGGAGGAGGAGGAGGAGGAGGAGGAGGTGGTGGTGGTGGCGGCGCAGCCGCGTCTGACGTGTAGAGCGCTGCAGCTGCCGCAGCTGCAGGCGGCACGGCATTCGGGGACGGCTGGGGCGGCGGAAGCAGCATGGAGGCGTTGAGGAGCGAATCGTTCGTCCGAAGCTGTGGCGGGTGCCGCGGCGCTCGGTCGTGGCTCAGGCCGTTGGGCGGCGCACCGCTGCTGCTGCTGCCATGGCCGTTGTTCAGCGCTCCGTTGACACTGGGGCTTGCCGGGCGCCCGTGTGCCTTGTCCGGGCCACGCTGCTTCGCCAGCTGTCGGCGGTCCTCGAACGGCGAGTTGGACGGGCCGGACGGGGCCGAGTACGTAAGCCGCGGGTGGAGTGCGGATGGAATGGGATCTTCCTGGATTTGGGTGTCAGAAACAGCCAGAAAGGAAAAAGGAAGAAAAAAAAAGGAAGCACGCACGCCTTCCGCCATGCCACCCTCGTGGAAGACAATGATTAAGCTCTTTGGGTCGGCAGCCATGAGTTTTTCGACCGACTGGATCCAGCGACGGGCCAGGGGCCACACGTTGGTGCTTCGCAGCAGAATGTCCATGGTCCGATCGCGCATGTGTTCGCCGTCGCGGGTGATGGACTCGTCGGGGCATACTGTGCATAGGGGTTAGCGCAAAGGGAGCAGAATCCAGGCAGGAAGCGGAAGCGAAAGCGGGGAAGAAAGAGCTCGGCGTACAATTCGGATACTTGCAGAGGTAGACGGCCATGAAGCAGCAGATATACACGCAAAAGACCTAGGGGAAGGTAGCTTGTGGTCAGCAGAGATGGCCAGAGGCGCGCCATGCGAGGACAACCGAGCGTTGGATTTTGCTCACCGCGAGCTGAGCACCGGTTCCGTCGCCTGGCTCTCTCTCTTGGATCCAGCAGTCAATCTGGGTGAACAGCTCCTTGACGTTCGAGAAGAGCTCGCCGGACATTGCCTTCCAGTAATTTCGGCGCTGTTTCGACCCGCCTTCAGCAAGCATACTGTGCAGTTTGGATTAGTATAGACCCCTCCCCCGCTGGTTGAGTCCGAAGACGGGGCAAGATAAGACGATGACGCACAATGATATGTAGGCTCTGCGAATGACAATGTTGCACAAGCGAGTGACCATGGTCACGGCAACGTAGGCCTGCCGTAACGAAGGATGGGTCAGCACGGTCAAAATCTATGCAAGAGGGGTCCCGGGGCTGTTGTCCGCCCTACCAAATCCAGGCCCTGCGACTTATACTTCCGAAGCAGTGCCGGGCTCCACTGGTGTTCCGGTGGCAGGTGGCCCTCCCAGTCTCTGAGTTTCTCCTTGATCGTGGCGTAGGTACTCTTGCTGTCCCAGGTGCGGGCAGTGTGGTCGATGCGGACGCCGCTGCGCAACACAGCACCCCACAGCTGATGGCTCTGAATCAACGTGGCAAACAGAGAACGGGTTGGTGCGGTCACAAGTTCCGGGGATTTCCGGGCCGGCGGGGTGTCCTCGAGAGCGGCCCGGGTTGAAGGAAGCACGCCGTTGTTGAAATCGTCCTCGTTGCTGGGCAGCAGGGTGGTGATGTCGCTCGCGGCGAGTGAGACGGGGGTTGAGGGGCCGGCGTGTAGGTTGTTTTGGCCTAACAAGTGAGGAGAGTCAGTATTATACAAAGGTCGAGAGAGAGCCCCCCCCCCCCCCCCCCCCTCCCCTACTGGCCAGCAAAAGGAGGGCGGGTAAGCTGGAACAAAAATCTCACTGTAAAGCATCCACTGGCGATGTTAGGTCAGTACGGTGTCAAGTGAACGGCGCCAGTACGCGTGGCAAGACAGCGAACGACGCGGGGTGCGGAAGAGACACATACCAAGGTCCGCCGGGCAGACTCTGCGTTTTGCGCCGCGGCCGGCGTCGGGTCAGCCAGCGTGTATGTTTCCTCGTGGTGCAGGAGCATGAGGATGGCCATGCTCAAAGCTATGCCGAGGTTGACACAGCTTCGGTTCTGGTAGCCGCTGCCCTGGTGGGCCAGGCTCAGAAGATAGAATGCCTGGCACCTTGGCAGCGTCGGCTCCTGGTACAGCTCGGCCTGCGCGACAGCCGAAGCACGCTCCATGAACAGCTCAGCCGTCGCAACCGCCCCGCCGTGCGCCTCTACGAGCGACGGGGTCATGCGCGCCGACACGCTCAGGATGCCAAGCAGCAAAAAGGCACTGATCGACCGGGGCTGTTCGCGCAGCTGCTGCACAAAGGCGCGGCGCGGGATGAAGCCGAGCTGGAAGTACTGCCGCGTGAACATGTTGACGGCGTCGACAATCTGTTCGAGTGGCGGCAGCAGGTCCCAGGGATCGGCCGGCGCCGAAGAGGCGGCAAGCCCACCAAAGGGGCCGTGGAGCACGCTTGGCGACGGGGACGACGCGCCACGAGGACGGTTGCCGCCGCCGGACAGCTGTGAATGGTGGGCACGGGTGCCCTCTTTGCGGGCCTTGTCGCCCTTCATGCGCGGGTGGCGGTATTCACGGTCCATATCGGGTGCACCACGGGAAGGGAAGACGCTAGAGGAGAAGGGGGAGGGGGGGGGGGAGGTTGGTGAGCCGATAGCCAGGCAGAACAACGAGTGCAGAGGGGAGGGGGGGGGGGGAAGGGGCATACCATTCGTCTAGGCTCACGCCGGCAATGCGGCAGCCATCACAAGGCGGCCTGGCATTGGAGTGCACGCACTTGCTCCGCATGCGGCGACATCTAAACGGCGGTCAGCAGTTGCGCAAAGGGTCCGAGGCACACTTGCGTGGAAACAGGAGCATGGGTGGTCCAGCCACCAGCCACCACCCACCTGCGACAGGCAACGGGAGCGCGGCGCTTGATGACACGATGCGCGGCGTTCCCGGGGGTTGCGGACGGATCGCCAACCGACGAGAGGCCGGACGAAGTTGGCGGCCGCGAATCGAGAGCGTCGGAGCCTGTGTGAGGCGCCGGACCGCTCGGTGACAGGACGGCGAACGAGGAGCTCGCATCGGCAGCAGGGGAATGTAGGGGCAGAGGCGGCGGCGGCGGCGGCGGCGGCGACGGATGCGCTCCGTGGCGCGACGGGCTGCCGGCCGTGAAGGCTGCCGGGAAGCCAGTGACGGCAGACCCGTTCGGCGTCGGCGCCAGCGGAGGAGGAGGGCCACCATTCATGGTCGAGGCGGCCGGAGTCGGTGTGTGGGGGGGGGAGAGAGGAGGAGAGAGGCCGAGGCGCGTGAGCGCGTGACGACGGCGGCGAGGAGCGGGGGGAGGTGGGAGTCGGAGCCGAGCAAGCCAGGCGGCGCAGACGGACGGACGCTGGCGACGTACCGTATGCGGCGTATGCGACGCTGTGCAGCGTGTGCGGCGGGCGTTGGCTCTTGGGGCGATTCGGCGTGGCCTGCCAATGTCCGCAGACGGCTGTTGACTGACGAGGGAAGGAGCGGCCAGGCTGGGCCACGGAGCGAAACGAAATAAAATAAAACGGGAATTTAAAATGGAAAAAGCAACAGAGGCCAAGACTCTGGAAAGAGCTTCTTTCCTCGCCCGCCCACTCTCCACGCCAGCACCCCAACCACGACGGGGCCAAAAAGTGGGGAACGTGTTAGCACGATGTAGCTCCCTCCTCCGTGGACGCAGATGGACGATGCCCGCATGCGGGAGGGAGCTCGAAGCCCGCCGCACTCGGTAGAAATGGCTGGAGGCTGGGCGGATCTGCGTGATGCTCGTCTCTCTGTTCGCCAGGCGTGCCTGAAATGTGCGACCCAGGACGCAAGTCGCTCCACTGCCGCGAAGTGGAAGCTCTCCTCCGTGGACAGGAGAAAGGGGGGAGGGGAGGGACCTGACGAGGGCGTGTGTCTCAGGGACAGTGAGCACGCGAGGAAGCCTGTGTGAGGAAACGGATGGAGCGTCCAGCAAGATAGGGAGGTCCGGGGTGGGGGTGTGGCTTGGCCCGGCCAGCCCTTCATCAACTCGGTGGGGGGTGCCCCGGGGAGGCAGATCTTAACCGCAACGGGGCGGCAGGGAGAGCGAGCGGGGGGGGGGGGGGGGAGGGGGGCAATGGGGGATTTGCCGTGTGCGAGCTGGAGTCAGCAACGGCAAGACACGGAGCCGGCTGTCTGAGGCGGCGACCAGCCTGGGACTTGCGGGGCCTAGGTGGTCAGCAGACAGCCGGCGAGGGATTCGAGGTCTGTTGGAGAGGCGAATGGGGGAGGTGGACGAGGACCGAGGAGACTGGACGGAGGACTGGGGAGATTGGAAGAAAAAAGTGCAGACAGACGGACGGCCAGGCCGTTCCCTGCCACCGACAGGCCGTGCTTGCAACGGGAACCATGCAAGACGCCAATATTGATAGGAAACTGCGACAGAAAGAGTAAAGAGGCATGCAGAAGGGCGGTCAGGGTTGCAGGGCGGCAGGGTGGCAGGGCGACAGGGCGGCAGAGCGGCAGGCGACAGGGGTCAGGATTACGACGTTTCTTCGAACCAGGAAGAGCAAGGCTGTGAGGGGACAGCGAGATACAGAAACACGGGAGACACGGAACACGCAAGACACGGAAGATGCTCATCATAGTTACGATACTTACGATGCTCACGACGTATGCGCAAAGGTTTCGTGTCTTACATTCCCGTCTCTCCTGGGTCAGACCTGCGGCCGTGGCCGTCCGACCAAAGAGGATCAACAAGGCAAAACGGCTCTTTTTAGTGCCAGATGGCGCTGGAGCTGCAGTGGAGCCGCGCGCGCATCGGGCAAGACGACAGACAATGCCGCTCGCACGGCGTATCAAGCCGTTTGCTGCCACTGTGCGAGACAACGAAGCGCCAGGCTTGCCCTTGCCCTGACCGCCACTGCGAATGCTCCTTCCCCATGCGGAGCCCTTGGGCACACCACAATGTGCCAATGCGCTCCTGCTGCAGGGAAGGAGCCGGTTGTGCGCGTGGTGGATGGTGGGGAAGAGTGTGGGGGGCTGCCGACCGCCGGCCAGGCCACTCAGCGCGCGCGCCTTTGCCTGCCGGCCGCTCCGCCGTCCCCCGCTGTCCATCCACGCCAGTACGGCACGCCCTGTAGTATCTTATCTCACCAAGCCGTTGCAGCATTAGCGGCTCGCCTGACAGTTTGACGCCATCTCGTGCGCCTGCCTCCAGCACCCTGAACGTTGACGTATCGTGCTGCGAAAGCCTTGTCTGGCCAGCTCACCATCCTACTCAGCCGTCTTTGAAACCGGCTCCCACGTCCTCCCTTCTCCCCATTGGCCTTTTATCGTTACCCTGTTCGCTTCTGCAGGCCAGCCGGTCCCGCGCCCGCTCGATATCGCACGTTACCGCCAAAGAGGCAAGAGCGCGGACAGTCCCGTCGCGCACTGGTGGTGCCTTCCCCCCAGGTGCAATCCATTCCCACCCGCATTGTCCACCTTGTTCACAACCCTCCTCTTCATGCCCAGCAACCCGAAGCACTCACATGCTCGGACGATGCGCTTGGCTGTCCGCGGCACATGATGGTTGGCAATGGGCGCATGAGTGCGAGGACATGACCGCCAGGACTGTGAAAGCCGGAGATCAGCGAAAGTAAGAATACGGAGCTGTTGCTTTTCTTATCTCCAGTCTCGTCCTCGACCCTCCTCGCCACCTCCGCCTTCCATCCCCTACATCGTTCTCGTCGCGCCGAACCATGGCCCTCCTCCAGCTCCCTCCGCTCTCCTCCCCCAGCGTGCTCGCGCCGGTGGCCGTCTCCCTCCTCCTCTACCTTCTCTATGTCGTCGTCCGCCGGTCCACACACCCCCCGCTCCCCCTGCCGCCAGGCCCCCCCGGCCGCTTTCTGGTCGGCAATCTCGGCCAGGTCAGTGCCGACCACCCCGAGGAGGACTACATCCGCTGGGGCCGTGACTACAACTCGGACGTCATCCACGTCCAGGTCCTCGGCCAGCACATGATCAGCCTCAACAGCGTCGCCGCCGCCACCGAGCTGCTCGACCGCCGCGGCGCCAACTACTGCGACCGCCCGCGCTTTGCGCTCTTCGAGGTCATGGGCTGGGGGCTGACGCTGACATTCCTGCGCTGGGGCCCGCAGTTCAAGCTGCACCGCAGCCTGTTCCAGAAGACGTTTGCGCAGTCCAGCGTCAAGGTGTTCCGCCCCATCCAGCAGCACGAGGCCCGCAAGGCTGTGGCCGCGCTGCTGGCGCACCCGGACCGCTGGGAGGAGGCCACGCTGCTGATGACGACCAGCGTCATCTTCCGCATCGCCTTCGGCCAGGAGATCACCAGCGCGTCGTCGCCGTACTGCGCCATGGCCGCCGCCGCCAACGACGCCACCACCAACGGCGGCATTGCCGGCACGTCGCTGATCGACCTCTTCCCGCCCGCGCGCTTTCTGCCCGGCTGGCTCAACCCGTCGCCGGCCCTGCGCCATGCGCGCCGCAGCCGGGCGGCCATCCGCACCATCCACAATGTGCCGTGGGCCGCGTCGCTCAAGGACATCGAGGCCGGCACGGCGCCGCCGTCCTTTATGCGCACCCACTACGAGCGCCTCCGGGAGAGCCTGCGCGCGGGCACGCCCATCGAGCTCACCGAGCGCGACATCAAGGGCGCCACGGGCGCTGTGTTCATTGCCGGCGGCAACTCGACGTGGAGCACGGTTCTGTCGAACCTCATGTTCCTCGCCAAGTACCCAGACGTGCAAGCGGCCATCCTCGACGAGATCGACACGGTGCTCGGTGTGACGGCCGGAACGGCGTCGTCGTCGTCATCGCCGTCATCGTCGTCGCCCCGCCTCCCCACGTTCGATGACCGCCCAAGCCTCCCCCGCCTTGACCGCTTCCTCCAGGAGGTTCAGCGCTCGCTGCCGCTCAACCCGCTCGTCATCCCCCACAAGAGCCTGCGCGAGGACGCGTTTCGCGGCATGCGCATCCCCGCCGGTAGCCTGGTCCTCGCCAACACAAAAGCCATGGCCTCCGACCCGCGCGTGTACCGCGACCCGCACCGCTTCGACCCAGACCGCTACGTCGGCACGGCCGAGGGCGGCCGCGGCGAACCCTACCCCAACGGCAACTTCGGCTTCGGCCGCCGCAAGTGCCCGGGCAATTTTCTGGCCATGGCCACCGTCTACATGTTCCTGGCCACCCTGCTGGCCGTGTACGAGGTCGAGATGGTCATTGGGCCGGATGGCAAGCCGGTCGAGCCGCAGCCTGCAGTCACCATCGGCCTGGGCGGGTAAGAAAGATACAACTGACCTCTGTTTTGGGGGAAGGGGGGGGGGCAGCACCCCTGCCATTATCTTCGGAACCACATGCTGACTCTTTTTTTTTTCTTTTTCAAAAGACACCCGGCGCCATTTCAGTGTCAGCTGAAGCTGCGCAACCAGGCCATGGCCAGGCTTTTGGAGAACGACCTCTCATGAGACGTTGTAGCCCTGCACAGAACTGACCGAGAACGACCTGTTATGAGGTTTATGCACCTTGATTTCGTGAGAAAACCCGGGGACGGGGCTACAGCTTAGACACGGCTGTGTTGGATACATTTTGGGCTACGATTGCAATGAATGGTCATAATAGTAATGTGGTTTTTGTCCGTTCTCTTTTCCTTTCCATACAAAAGCGTCTGCAGGAAGTGAATGGTGTGTTTATCGTCAATTCGTACCCAGGCTTTGGAAATAACAAAACCCTTCTTGCCGCGCCACCGAAGCACAAAGATCTATGTATACACGCTGTCGCTTTTTTTCCGCCTTCCATAGGAGGCCCCCCCCCCCCCCCCCCCCTTTTTTTTTAATTTTTTTTTTACTTCTTTGGCTCTTCGTCGTCCTTCTTGCTGGCGCGGCCGCCAAGCAGCGTGCCGTCCTTCTTCTGTAGGATCTTGGCCACCCACTGCTCGACCTCGCGTTCTGCCTCCTCGTCCGTGATGCCCCCGCCGCCACCACCGTCCAGCCCCTGGCCCCGCGTGAACCGATGCGCCCGCGCCCGCAGGTCGTCTACCGAGCTCAGGTCCAGCGCCCATGCCACGCCGCCCGTCATCATCACAAAGAAACTCAGCACGTTGAGCGTTGCGAGGTTGAGCGCCTCGACCGCCATGAACGAGCCGTGCGCCGCCTCCTCCTTGGTGGATTGCGCCGCGACCGCTTCGCCGCCGCTCAGCGTTGTCATGCCCGTGCCGCTGGGCGAGTAGAACTTGAGCTGCGCGGCAAGCTTCCGGCGGGCCACGGACCGGCGCGTGATGGTGGTCGACAGGGCCAGAAAGGAAGCGCCAGCAAAGAAGAGGCCGAGCTGTTTGAGGGAGCGGGCGGACGTGATCGAGGAGTCGCGCGGCGGCGGCGGCGGCGGCGGCGGCTGTGCCGGTGGGACGGTGGCTGATGTGGTGGCGGTCTGTGCTGTTGTTTGGCCTGCCGAAGACGGCAATGCCTGTGAGAGAAGAGAGGGGGCAGCCGGCGGTGTTCGCGGGGATGCTGTCGCCGTCGCCGTTGCCGTTGGCGACGTCGAGTCTTGTGTCGGGACCAGCTTCGACTTGCCTAAAAGAAAAGCGAGCATGGTGGAGGGAGGCGGAGGGCGCTGTGCCCCAAAGATTGGCTAAAGAAACAACAACAAAGAAGCCGACGCAACGTAGGTGGTGGCAGAGAAGATAGGGTGGTGGGTGTTTCTTCGTCGAAACTGAGGCTTTGCGCAGGTTTGCGGCAGACAGAAATTTTACCGCATCTTCGGTGGGTCGGACCAGTGAGGGGGGGTGTTCCTTCCCTGTATCTCCTACGATTTAGCAGCCCTGCGCCAGATTGAAACAAAGACAAGGCGGCTGGCCTGGCCCTGAAAGTGGGCCGTTGCGCGGGGGAAAGCGGGTTTTCCGGGGCAGGAGCGCTAAGAGCAGCAGCAGGTGCTGTCAGGGATGTTCAGGACACGGAAGGAGCCAAGCGAACGGCAGCCTCGGGCTTATGCCTCAGGCATCTGCTTCACCACAGCGGCTTCGATCTTGCCAGCATCAAGCAGCCAACTTATCAGACAATCACCATTTGAGGCCTTTAGGAAAGAACAGTGGCTGTTTAGAAACATGATTCAGGCGTTCGACGCCCCTACTGCAAAGTCTCTCTGTTGAAGCAATGTCATCCTTCTTCGTCCTGAGCAGGCTCTCTGCAGATTCGGTTTCCATTGCGGCCATCTGAAGGGAAGACTGCTGCCGCCTAGCTATTTGATGGCGTGGATGGATAGCAGCCTCATTGGTCACCCGAACTGGGCCGTGTCCTCCACCGCACGCAAACTGGCCTGTTCCTACTTTGTGGCCCCGGAACGCACCGTCACGCCGGCCGCGCCCTTCAGGTCCTCAAGACCGGCTGTCAGCTGCATCTCGACGGCGGCCACATCGACCGTCTTCTCACCGCGTCGCACGGCCTCGATGTCCGGCACGTCAGAGTGCTTCTCACCCTCGAAGATCGCGTCGATCTCCTCGAGCGACTTGCCCTTGGTCTCGACCCAGAAAACGGCCTTTTGTCGGTTAGCCAAGGCACAAACAAAGCTTAGGAACGAAAGCAAAGGAGGGACAAAAGCAGAATGAAAAGAAAGAGAGGCGGCCGGGGGGGGGGAGGGGGGGGGACGTACAATCAGCACGGCAATAATGATATCCCAGGATCCGTTGACCATGTACATCTTCCAGCCGATGTTGCTGAGGCCAATGGGCATGATGAAGACAAAGAGGACGCTAGGCCGTCAGTATTCAGAACGGAGTGAAGACAACTACGCGAGGAGACGGCCCGGTTTCATAACATACGCGAATGCATTCAGCATGAAGCTCGAAAAGGCCAGCCCGTTGGCACGGATCGAGTAGTTCATCACCTCGGGCGGGTACAGGTACAGCAGCGGCGTCCACGCGATCGAGTAGAAGCCCTGGAACAGGAACATGACGGCCACATTGCCGTACACCAGGCTCGAAGACGCGCCGTTCGGGTTGTCGGCGTACATCTTGGAGAGCCCGCCGATGATAAAGAGGCAGACCACCAGCAGGCACTGGGTGAGCAGGGCGGTCGGCTTGCGGCCCCAGCTGGCCACCAGGTGCGTGCCGGCAAGACAGCACGCGAGGCACCACACGTTCAGGACCACGTTGGCCTTCAGCTGGGCCACCGTGTCCGTGATGCCGGCCGTGTCGAGCTCCGGGCCGAGGTAGTACGACGCAATGATGTTGCCGACGACGCAGGAGAAGGGCCCGGCCGACATTCCGATCAGCAGCCGCTTGCGCGCCGACGGCGTGCGCACGATCTCGCGCGGGCTCATGCTGCGGCCGTCCTTCTTCTCCCAGTCGAGCGTGTCGACAATTTCCTTGTAGACGGCAACGGTGACGGGGTCGAAAATGTCGCCGTTGGAGTTGGCCTGGGCGACGGCCGCGCGGGCGGCCTCGAAGTAGCCCTGGTGGACGAGCCAGCGGGGCGACTCGGGACTGTTCTGTCAGCCCACTTCTTTTTCTCTCAGAGAGAAAAGCAAGCCGAGAAAGTGACTATTTGACGGAGACTGTATCGAGGCAGGAGAGGGGGGGGGGGGCTTTACATGAACGGCAGGATGACGATGCACAGCACCGAAAAGATACCCTGGAACAGCGACGGCGCACGCCAGGCCCAGGTGGAGTTCCAGGTGCCGGTGCCGAGCGTGATGCCGGCAGCGATGAGGGCGCCGACGCTGGGGTTTCGTTGTGTCAGTCGGCCGACAGAAGAAAGAGATCCCACCGCGCGCCCGCCGTCCTCCTGCTTGCTTACTAGTAAAAGTCGTTGAGCAGACCGACGCCCCAGGCACGCCACCGGCTGGCAAACGTCTCGCTCAGGTAGACGCCGCCGGCAATGCCCGAGATGGCGGCACCGAAGCCCAGTACGATGCGTGCCACGACAAACATGGCCACGTTCTGGGCGGCCGTTTGCAGCACGATGCCGACGAGCGTGATGACCGAACCCCAGAAGATGGCCGGCCGGCGGCCCAGGCGGTCGGCAGCAACACCAGACACCATGGGGCCGAAGAAGCCGCCGATGAAGACAGAGGCCGTATTGAGACCTGTGGTGGCGGCATTGAGGCTGAAGTAGTCTGTGTAGGACGGCAGAATGTTCAGGCCGTTGAGCATCGAGCCGTCGTAGCCGTTGGTCTGGCCAGGCGGTCAATCACAAAGGCCACCGCAAACAGAGAAGGCAGCAGGCGCGTGTAGGATCGGAGGCCAGGGAAAGCAAAGTACAGGGGCTGCTTACCGCACTCTGTACCATGGAGCACAGGATCAGGAGCACCGACAGGACGACGCTGGACTCGGGGACCCAAGCGGGCAGCCACGTGCCCGTGGGTGTTTTCTGGAGCATCGCGGGGCTGGGTTGGTCGGTGTGGTCGGCGTGGTCGGCGTGGTCACTGTGGTCACTGTGGCTCGATGCAGACGGCGTTGATGGCAACGGGACAGCGGGAAGAAAGAGGCACGCACTCCAGAAGTCCCGAGAGAGTCGAAAGGATCGAGTTGTGCCGGGGCCTTGCAATTTCTTCCCGAAGCATAAGCAGGCTCTTGTCACAAACGTATGTTATCTACGAAGTACCATCTAATCGTAAATGAAGTCACTTTGCTTAAATAGCCCCCCTCTGGCTATCTACAAGTATCTGATGTAGCATACGGGAACGTTACAGAGCGCATCCCGAGATCCGGCTCTGCCACGAGGGAGGGTCCGATGAACGGAAGTCGGCAGATAGCAACGATGTGCGGCGGTGGCAGCCGTGCGTGCCGACCACGGGGACCACGAAGGAGAGAGCCCCCGTTGCCTTTAAAGAGACGAGGGTGCGTGTCTTCCATCGCCGCCACTGCCCATTCCCGTATCAACACAGCCTGCCGTATCACCCCGCTTGCACCACGCCGAACGAGATTGGGCCCAAGCGTGAATTCATGACGTACTTTCCTGTCTGATGCCGTTGGAAGAGGGGGGCCGGGAACTGGCGATAGAACAAGCACGGAGTAAGCTGCTAACCTCAGCCTAGCTGGCGAGCAGTGCATGCAACTAGCCCGCGACAGGAAGGCGGCTGCGATGCCGATTGCGTCCCATCTGCGGATCGAGAAAGCTTAGCCCTGGGGTGAAGGGGGGGGGGGGGGGGGTGAGATGGGACCAGGCCAACCAACCGACCAGCTGGTCTTTGAATGCGCTGCTTTTTATTTTATTCCCGCAGCGAGTCGCCGTCTTCGCCGGCCGCTTGGATCGCAGCTCCCGACGCTCTCTTATCTCAAACAGAAAGCGTCAACGGCATACAAAGTGTAGAGATTATATTCGTTCGGCAGTGGTATCTATCAGTGTGAGCGGCGTTGGCCGGGCCAGCTCCCGTCCCCCCTCTATGAGCCCTGCCGTTCGGGCTCCGGGGTAAGTGCTCCGAGCTATCCTACACCTTTTTTGCTGGTGAGCAAAGAACCAGCGGAGTATAAATACAGCGTAAACCAGAAATAGATGGATCCCCAAACACCCCCCCCCCCCCCGGGGAAAAAAGAGGGGGGAGGCCCTCGCGGTTATCCCTCAAACACCTCATGCTGCAGCTCCACGCCGTACTCCTTGGCCATGTCCTTCATGTGCCCCTCGATCTCGTCCTCGAGTCCCTGGCGCGCCCCGAACCACTGGCGGAGCCGGATGACGTAGAACACGACGTCCGACATGGCGAGCACGGTGCTGAACACGACGTGCTCCCACACGCTGGACAGGCGCGCGCGCCACGGCAGCGCGCGGTCCTCGTACAGGCTCACGCTCGCCCAGCGGCCCATGCGCTTCACGCGGTTCACGGGACTGCCCATGCGCTGGTTGTTGGCCTGCACGATGCGCATGTTGCGGCCCAGGAAGATAAACTCCTTGGGCCAGCGCTCCTCGTCGGCCAGGATGTCGCGGATGCCCTGCTTCATGCGTGCCTGCATCGCGTAGTGGCGCTCGGCCGGCGTCTTGGCGCCGTCCCTGTCCTCCCGCATGCCGCGGCGGAACGCGTCGTCGCCGCCCTCGTACGGCCGCAGCAGCGTCGACGACGCAAACAGCTCCGGTGCCTTGATGCCCCACTCGGCGCACATCGCCGCCACCGTCGCGTGGTCCAGCATCAGCATGCTCTTCCAGAAGACGCAGTACTCGTGGCGGAACTTGGGCGACATGTACACGTAGAGGCCGTGGTCGATGAGCACGAGCTCGGCGGCGCCCGACGCCTTGCGGCGCACAAACATGTTGCCCGGGTGGGGGTCGCAGTGGACGACGCCCCACTTGAACATCTGCGCCGAGAACAGGTCGATCATCGTGGTCATGACGTCCGCCGTGCTGAGGCCCAGGCCGCCGTTGCCGCGGGGGCCGCGCCAGGCCGTGCGCTCGGGCTTCAGCACGAGGCTGTTGCGGGCGTCAGCATCGCCCGGGCGCCGCCCGGCGCTGCTGCGCGACGCCGCCTGCAGCTGGCTGCGCAGCGCATTCATGTCAGGGCTTGGCAGGGTGGCGCCGTGCACGCCGGGCGAGCTGACGCCGTTGCCGCCGCGCCACGGCTTGCTGATGGCGTCCTTGTCCCAGAGGCGCACGCCCTCGATCCACTCGGTGGTCAGCACGCGGCCGGACGACAGCTCCGGGTAGACGAGCGGCACGTAGACGCGGTCGCGCAGCGCGGGCTCGGCGGCGACCAGCTGGCGCATGGTCTCGGAGTTCTTGGCCTCGTTGACAAAGTCGGTCTCGAGCATCAGGCGCTCGGCCACAAAGGGCACGAGCGAGTACAGCGGCAGGTCGAACCAGGACGAGTAGACCTTGGAGACGACCTTGAAGGCCCACAGGTCCCAGCCGATCTGCTTGGCGATCTCAGGCTTCTGGATCTTGACGGCGACCTCGCGGCCGTCGGGCAGGCGCGCCCAGTGCACCTGGGCGACGGAGGCGCTGGCGCGCGCCGTGCGCTCCATGACGCCCTTGCCGGGCTCGCCGACGAAGCTGACGCCGAAGACGTCCTCGACGGAGCGGCCGCCAAAGTCGTCGCGCACCACCTTCTCGACGGCGGCCCAGGCGTCCTGCGGCGCGTCGTCAAACATGCGCGCAAACATGCGCTGGAACTCGGGCGGCAGCACGGCGCTCTGCATGGCAATGGCCTGGCCGATCTTGAGGTACAGGCCGCCGTTGTGGCGCAGCAGCTCGGACAGGCGCTCGGCGTTGCGCCGGTGCAGGTCCGTGGCGTCGCCGGGCGTGCCGATGATGGGCAGCGGGTGCGGGCGGAAGTTGATCTTGTAGTCGAGCGCGACGACGATGCCCGTGCCGAACGTTCGCAGCGAGCGCACAATGCCGGCGCCGTACACATAATGGTCGATGGCGTAGGCGCCGCCGCCGAGCACCGCGACGACAAGCAGGCGCCGGCCCCAGCGGCGACCGCGCGTGTAGTCGCGCGCCTTGCGCGGCCCGCCGAGCTCGGCCGGCGACGGCGGCCGCATGGGCTGGAAGGGGCCGCCGCTGCCGCCGGTCTGGATGTGTCTGCGCTGGAGGCGGGGCGGTGAAGGGGCGCCGAGGCGCATCGCCACGGGCTCCAGGCACCGTAGCGGACGCGTCAGACGCGCCATGCCCCCGGTACTGCGCATTGCAGCGGCCGCTGTGGCAGCCGAGCGACGCATAAGGGTGAAGGGTGAGAGGGGGGGGGGGGTGAGAACCGGGATGGCCGAGATGGATGAATTGCAAAACAAAAAGAGAACAAAAACAGGAAAGAAAAGAAAAAAAGAAGAAGAGGAAGAGAGGCAGAGGACGAGGACGAGGACGAGATCAGACAGGAGACATCAAGAGAGACGTCTCGTGCGGACGGCCATTGCGTTGGCGACTGACGTTCGGCATCGGACTCACGAAAATCGGCGCATCACGCCCCAGGCAGCAACCAAATCCCGGCGGGGCTGCGGCCAGGTGCGGTGCTATTACTGCAGGGCCGATATGCCCGCACTCTGCTAGCAGAGGCAAAAAAATGGGGCCAACGGAGGGCACAGTTCCACCGCCCGTCGCAGGGCGGACTGTCTGTCTGGCTCCGCTGCTTTCGCTGTGTCTTTCTTTTTCTATTTTGCTTTGTTTTTCTTTGTTTTACTTGGCTCGTCTATCCTTCTGCGGCCCTGCTCAGCCTTGCCAATGGACAGAGAGCGCCGCACATCCAGCTGCAGCGCCGTCTCGCCAGCCTCGCTCCAGCATTTCGTCCCCGGCGACGATCAGCAGCACGGGTCGTCTGTGCGGCTGCTGCGTCCGACGCCGTCCGCCTGCCGATGACCTCATTGCCACATCTGGAATGGCACTGGCACTTGTTCGACGCCCATGCCCATACCCACGCCCACGCCGACGACAACCGCTTCGGTGGCAGCCTCTTCCAGGGCACGAGTCCCTGGCGCCCGCGTCTCTCCCGCCACCTGGTTGGCCAATGACTGACTAGGCCCGAGCTGCTGCCGCCGACGTCACCACTGCGACTTGCGACGCCCGTTGTGCGCACCAAACAGGAATCGGGAAGCGGACGAGGACAGCTAGGGCGGCCTGGCCTGGCGACGGGCGACACTGCCTGCAGCGTGGCTGGCATGGCATGGCATTCCCTGCGGCGCATGTACATATACTTGTGAGCAAGCAGCTCCAAGATGCGACGTACAGTGCCTTACCAGATGAAACACTAATTTTTTTTTCATCTTTTGTTTTTAAAAAAGTAACGTACGTAAAGTTACTTTCTAACATAACAAAAATACTTTAATAAATGTTTTATATATTAATCAGTAGCTAAGAAACGAGGCATTCTTAATATATTTATTTTAAATTTATAGTTAAAGAATTACGTATATTATAAAGGATAAAAATAAAAACTTTATTTTTTAATATTTTTAAGTATTATGTTTTTATTTAAGTATATAATAACGGTATAATACTTTAAAAATATAAAATAAATTAAAGTTATTAATTAAAAGGTAAAATATTTAATGTTATATATTATATAATTTTTAATATTTTTATTTAATTTTATAATTAAAATAATAAAAGTATTAAATATTTTTATTTTATTAAAAAAATATTTTTATTTTAAATTATTAAAAAAACTTATTAAAATTATACTTTTTTAAAATAAAAAATATATTAATATATTTAAGTACTATTAAAAAATACGTATATATTTTTTATTATATTTTTTTAATACGTTAGTATAGTGTAAACTTAAAATAAAAAGGGTGTATACGATTTGTGTATTTTGAAAAAATTAGTGTTTCATCTGGTAACCCACTGTATCTCCCTCGCCGGTCGCACTAAGCTGGCCGACCTAGACGGCGCCAGCATGCTGCGCTTGTTTTCAGTGTTCCCATATTTCGCCAGTCCTGTTTTATGTAAATAAACGCTCTTGCCCGATTGTCGCGGTCCTCTGCACACAACAAACGGCAAACGGCAAACGGCAAGCGGCAAGCGGCAACAGGCAAAACACCCTGCGCACCTGCGCCTTCCCTGCTCTGCGCAGTGTCCCGCAAATCGTCGGTCCCACGAGCAACCCGGCATTACTCTTTTCCACCCGTTCCGCTCCTGCCTGTCCCGCGCCTTCCCTGCCTTCCACCCAGTTCTCCCTCCGTCCACAACCCCTCCCCCACCTGCCCGCATTCGGCGCCACCCTCACGTCCTCGCACCTACCGGGATACCTCACGTGCTGGCTTACGAGCAGAAAACCCTGCCTCACTCCTTGCTTCCGGCCTGCACAACAACTCCCCCCCCCCCTTGCATCCCTTTTATTCTCTTTTTTCGCTGTCCCAGCCTCCCGGCCTCTTCCTTCAGTCCCCTCTCCCTCCCCTCCTCCCTCCCCGTCTCCCAACCTTCAACTTTTTTTTCTGCGGCCACCCGTTCTGCCCTCGTACTGCTCTCCCCGTCGTTCACCCCCCCCCCCCCCTTCCTCCTCCTCCTTGCAATCCCTCAGCACTCGACGTCATTGACGACTCCATGGAGCAGCGGTTCCGTTATGGCGCGGCCTCTGGCCGACGGTCGCCGCCGCTGCACAACCCTGCCCGAGCATCGATGCCGGTGAACATCGGCAGCACCTATGCGCCCCTCTACGGCGCCGACCCCCATGCCTCGATGTCCCATGTTGCCCGCTACGAAGACCCCATCACCCCCCGCCACCAGTCTGTCGACTACCGCTCTGCGCCCGCCGTGCCCACGCCGCCGCAGCTCCACAAGGCGCAGCAGCCGGCGTCGGCAGCCACGTCGTCGTCGGCATTGCCGGGCCAGCCCTCGCACCAGCCGCACACCCACCCTCCCCAGGAACCCGTGCACATCCACCACACGGCGCACCACATCCACCCCCAGTCCGCCATGCCCCCCCCTGCTTCGGCCGCCACGCGCCCCTTCGCCTCCTCCAACGACCCCGTCGCCCGCAGCACAAGCCTCCGCGAGTCCGCCCGTCCCCATCGATCGGCCTTTGCCGATGCTCCCCAGAAGCGCCCCGTCATCATCACAACCACCACGGGCGGTGCCTCCGCGGCTGCGTCCGGCTCGAGTGCGGCAGCGCGCGGCCCTGCCTCGCCGACACGTGCCGACCATTTCCGTCCGCCCAGCGTCGAGCCCGCGCGCCGGGCGTCGATGCGCGATGACAGCTACTACCATGCCATGCCGGCGACGTCAGCGGCTCTGCGCTCGCGGGGCGCCCGCTATTCGTATGCCGGGGCGCCTATGAGTGCTGCCCTGGACAACGATGAGCTGCATCGTCTGCGGGAGCGCCACGAAATTATCCATTCGGCTCCTCGTGTTGACTCGTTCCCACGAACGCGGCCCATGTCGGCATATGTCCATATTCCACGCCACAGCAGTGCCGCCGGAGTGCCGGGCCTGGGCCCTGGCGTGGGCGTGGGCGTGGGCATGGGCGGTTCCATTGCGAGCGGCGCCGGCTCCGCCTCTCTGGGCCCCGGCCTCGCCGGGTCTGCGGCTGGCTCCGGTGCCACCGCCACCAACTACGGCGACGAGGGCTATGAATATACGAAGCCAAGCGAGTTGGCTCGCTACGATCTGGCCCACGATCAAGCCGGCCCGCGACGCAGCCGCCGCGACAGCTTCGACCGAAACTACTACCGTCCTAGCGTCAGCCTGACCACCGACTTGGGTCGCCCCTACGCGTACGACCCCGGCGTGCGGCGTGCAGGTGGTGCCGGTGGCGGTGCTGTCGGTAGCGGTGGTCCCCCTCCAACCACTTGGGGCCTTGACAAGATCACCCGGGGTGCGGCTGCCCCGCCAGCCGCAGGACCCGGCGCTGGTGGCGTTGTCTACGATCCGCAGGCCGCTATGCGGATGCCTGCAGCAGCTGTTGCTGGAGGCCGTGCCCCGCTGGCTGCGGGAGGCTCGTCGAGCATCCGCACTTCGTCCCGACAGCGGCCGACCTCCATGTACCAGAACCCGCACGATGACTACTACCGCAGCCGCGATGACGACTTTTTCCGTGAGAGGCGAGGTGGCGAGCGTGACCGTGATCGTGACTACCGAGACCGCGACTACCACGACCGTGATCGAGACCGGGACCGAGACCGAGACCGAGACCGGGACAGGGATCGGGAACGGGAACCAACCCGTGACCGCGAGGTTGCCCGAGACAAGGCCAGAGACAAAGAGCGCGACACGGAGTGGGACCGCGAGCGCGAGCGCACCCGCGAGTACTACGCCGACGGCAGTGCTGCCAACCGAGCGTTTGGCATCTTGGTCAATAGCAGAGACCATCAACTGCGCCAGCAACAGCTGCCAGAGCCGCAGGACACCTTTGGCAGCACCGCCGGCGCTAGCGGGGCCACGTACTACGACGACTACCGTGCTACGTATGCCGACGATGCCGAAGGCATGCGTCGTGACCGCCGAGACCCGCACCCTGACCGCGGAAGCAGCCGATACAACGGTAGTAGCAACACCAACAACACCATCATTGACCGCCAGTTCGTTCGTGGCCGCCCCGACCACATGGAGCGCCTCGGCATCGACTCTCCCAAGAGAAAGGAAACCGACGACGACATGTACGTCCATCACCCACAAGAAGGAATGCATCACTGGGACTCCAGTGACCGGGAGTACGACCGGGAGCACGGTCGGGGGCGGGAGCGGGAGCGGGAGCGGGAGCGAGAGAGGGAGTGGGAGCGTGATCAAGACCGTGATCATGAACATGGCCTCGAGCGTAAGCCCCTCGAACATGGCTATGAAAACACAGCTGAGCTCGAACGGGAACGGGAACGGGAGCGGGAGCGTGCTCTTGAACGCGAACGCGAACGCGAGCGGGAGCGCGAACGGGAGCGCGAGCAGGCTCACCAGCATGACCGGGAGCAGGCCTATGAGCACAGCGCTCGCCCCGCGAGACGAATAAGTGACGAGGAGGTCGCCAACACGAAAAAGACCCGCGATAAGGTTTCTGCTGGCCTGGGTGCTACTGCGACTACTGCCGCCACTGCGGCTGCGACCAGTGGATCGAACAGCCTACCCTACCCCGCGGACGACACCGGTTCAAATGTTGAGCCCATCCCTGACCACCAAGAGCCTGCCCGAAGCGGCCGCAACCGCGACTTGGACGCCAGTCCCCACTCGGCGGACGGTCGCAGCCGTCATGACGATCGTCATTGGCCGACGCGCGACAATGGTGACGATGTGTCTGAAGCTAGCTATGGATCCCGGGGAACGGCCTACACCGTCCCTGCGCCCGTTGGCGTCCCAGCGCCAGCCCACGGCGACGCTGACGCCGGCAGCGAAGTGAGGACGCATCCAATTGACCGAACCCCTACGACGTCCGAGGATGGTGACTCAGACAGGGACACCAAGGAGCCTAGCACGCGCCGACGCCGCACACAGGCCGCCGCTCCCTTCGTTCCAACAAACACCGAAGACATAACGGCACTGAAAGCCGAACTTGCGGCCTTGGAGATCAAGGAAGAAAGGGAGGGCAAAGCGTCCAGCAGGCGCGACGGAAAAGGGGGGGCAGCATCGCCCAGCATTCTCACACCGTCGTCGACGTCATCGTCGGCGCTGCCGTCGCCAACCACGGGCTACGCGGAGAGCGCTGCTGTTGGCGCAGCTTCCTTCAAGGGCAAGGAGAAGGAGAGGGCTGGTCGCAGAGACAACGTTCCGGAACGCGCCTCGGAGCGGGTGTCCGGTCGGGAGCCGGACATGGACCCGGAGCCGGGTGAGCCCCAGGATGGCCGGCGGGGCCGCAACCAGAGCCAGCCGCCGTCCAAGCATGTTGTCCGCCTAGTGTCGCCGCCGCGTGACAAGGACGACAAGAAGCCGCTCAAGGGCATTCTCAAGGCACCGAGCAACAAGTTCCCCGAAGAGGCGAACCCTGTCCGCGAAGGCGTGGCGCCTCACAAGGACGACAAAGCCAAGCAGAGCAGTGTGCCGGCGGGTGCGCGTTGGACCCGGGTGAGCCGCAAACTGGTCAACCCCGAGGCCCTGACGATTGGCAAAGAGCGGTTCGAGGTCCGGGACGACTTTGTCATTGTGCTCCGCGTCCTCAGCCGCGAAGAGATTGAAGCCTACACAATTGCCACTGCGCAGCTCAGAGGTAAAGGCTTCCCCCCCCCCCTAGTGTTCTTTTTACTATGTCCTCTCTTCTTTCTCCCCTCCAAGCATCCCACTGCTAACATCTCTAGACCAACACCGTAAGGAGTCCGAGCGGGACCACGATGAAAAGGACCGCGACCGCGACCGCGACCGCGACCGCGACCGCGACCGCGACGACAGACAAGACGACGAGCGGCGCCACCACCGGCCGCGCCGCGACCGCGGTGACCGCGAGCGGGATCGAGACGATGACGATCTCGACGAGCCGCCCCACGCGTCGTCTAGCAGTGCCAACAAGGAACGTCAGCGGCGTCACCACCGGTACCCGGCCGAGAGCTATGCGGACGATGCTGCGGACAGCAGACAGCCCGCCATCGAATACCACAGCAGCCGCGGTTCGAGCCGGCAGCACTACCATAAATAAGGCCGCCGCATTGTCCATCGATGCACTCTCTCGCTCCCGTGCCGGTTTCCCATTTGACGGCTGGGTTTTGGCATTGTCCTTGCGTGTGTTTTGGATGTTTTTGTTCGATCCCGTATTGTTTTTTTTTCTATGTGGCGGCGGCCGTGATGGTGTTCTCTCTTCCCAACGCACGCCCGACGATGTATTACGATGGTACGACACGACGTGACGAGACGAGTGTTTGATGACTAGGAAAAAGCTCTTGCGGATGGCCTCACGAGCATGGGCCAGTCTTTGTTTTGGAGCTCCTCTTCTTCTATTTTGTTTCTTTCTTTTTATGACACGACCGATCTTTGGGTATATTGTTGTTGTTGTTGTTTGGAACCTGTATTGATTTCTGTCTGTCATGCTCTAGCTTTTGCATGGACGGACACAAAAAAGAACCGCAGTGGGATGCTACGAGACCGGTGCAGGGAAATTGGATCTTTGGAAAAACGTATTCGTGTATCTATTTTATTTATTTTCTGTACGACGCGGCCCCTTGACCACGAAGCAGAGCTTGACTCATTACTCATTCCTCCATCATCCATCCATCACCACCATCACCACCATCATCGTGACACGACGGCCGTCCCTCCCCCTGGCCCTCGGCTCGTCTTTCCGGTTTTCTGTTTTCAGCTCGCACCTGTCCCCATCCGATACCATCACTCACCTTTCTCCCTTTTCCCCCCTTGCCCACCTTGCCCACCCATGCCGCCCACCCTGGTCACCATCTCCTTGTACACACCTACGGTGCATCGCGAATCGGCCTCTGCGTGTCTCTCTCGTTTCCCAAGACCACGATGCTGTCCCATGCCCGTGTGTGTGCAAGGACGGGGTGTTTTTTGCTGTCTCAGATGTGTGCAGGTATCTCCTTAGAGCCGAGAATAGGACGTTTTTTAATGGGTTTCTTAAGACTTCGCGGTACACGCGTGCAGGGGCGCGTGCGTGTACCGCGCGCGACGTGTTGTCACGTGA
>JADHKO010000128.1:6965-70310 GCA_019925425.1 Ophiostoma pallidulum
AAAAACACCAAAATTATCAAACACTCCAAAAAAAAACCAACCCACCCCCCCCCCCCCCCGCCCCCCCCCCCCCCCCCCCCCCCCCATCTATTCCGCCCTCCCGCCTCCCCCGTACGACAGAAACAAGAGGGGAGGGGCAGTCCCTAGCAAAATGCAGGTGTTTTTGACATTCTTTAGGAGGGGGGGCCAGGCGGGCATGGGATCTGCTGGCCAAACTGCCCTTTTGGATGCGGCGACAACAAGCGTTAACGAGCGTCGACCGGCCCGGCCAAAACAACACCTGTCTTGTCTGTCCGCGTGCCAACCTGTGGCTTCCCCTTCCTCATTCTCTTCCTCTTCCTCTTCAACGGCACACCGGCACACACAGCACCAGGGAGGGGGTGTTGTTTTGGCTCTTCCAGCCCGCCCGCCTTCGTCTTTTTCATTTTCTTCTTCTTTTCTTTTTTTCATATTTTTTTTCCATTTTGAATATATGATCTGTAAATTCGTCCATCGAGTCTCCCGCTTTCCACGAAAAAAATAGGGACTATGGCTAAAGAGATTGGTGTCGTAACACAGACAGAGCATCCCGCGGCCGATGCTCCATGCCGAGGCGAGGAGACAAAACCTGCTCTGCGCGCAGGCTGTCCTGGCCCGCCGAACCTGCACACAAACTGCACAAGTGTCCTACTCTGTACTCCGTATGCATGGGAAAAGAGAACTGCCCCGCCTGTGCGACATAGCGGAGGGCGCTGGCCATGCACGCGGCGATGTGGCTGTTGATATTGATGTTTTTTTTACTTTTCCTGTTCCGTTTTTTCTTTTCTCCTTTTGTCTCTTATCGAAACCTGCATGCGCTCAGACAATGATCTCCCCCCCCCCCCTCTCTGGCGTGCCATGCAGCGCTCTAGTGACGACGAAGGATGCTCGCAAGGCAAAAGGCCACACCGCGTCAAGCACCAGACAGGGGAGGGCTGTGGGGAAAGGAGGCATCGTGCATGCGGCGGGCGGCAGAAGCTGGTTTCTCTTTTTCTGCTTTGACTTGTCTTCCGCCTTCGCCTTCCCCCTCGACCTTCACCCTAGCCCCTCCTCTGCTTAATCTCCTTTGGTGGCTTGTTCTTAACCATTTGCGGTGCATTTTCTGCCGGCTAGTTATTTAGGATTGCGGAGCAAAGAAAGAAAGAGAGAAAGAGAGAAAGAAAGAAAAATAAGAAAAAAAGAAAGCTACAATCCGGAATATGGGCTGACCTGATTGACACGGCCTGGCCAGGCCCGCTCGCCCCCTCTCACACACGCGCGCACATGCATACGCGCATTACAGACAGATTACGAAAAGAGACTGTCGTCTTTGTTGAAAGGGGAAAGCTTGGTGCCTGGCCTGCGGAGCACTCTCGGCCCTTCCATTTTGGCTTCGAGAACCCGCCTGCCAGAGCAGCCCCGTGGCAAAGCTCGAGCCCTCCCCCCTCTTCGTTTTTGACGTGATTCTTGTTATTCCCCCTTTGCTCCCATGAGCTAAGGGGGCTCTGTGTGCCTTTGTTGACGACAACACGGGGAGTCTTGGAGGAGCACTGCCTCGGTTTCTTCAATGCTCCAAATTGGGTTGGCCTTGTTTCTGCTTTTCTTTTTCTTTTTCTTTTTCTTTTTCTTTTTCCCGTTTTGTCCCCCCCCCGGTCCGTCTCAACCTCTGATGCCCATCGTGCCGCAGTAGCGTGGCGTTGGCGAGCAGCTGAACATCGCAATCCTTGATCTGCCTTTTTTCTTCTTCTTTTGGTTTTGGTTTTCTTCCTTTCGTCTCTGTCTTTTCCCTCAATCTACCCCCCCCCCCCCCCCTGCCCCCCTCGCCTCGCTTCGACGTAGAGGCATCTGTCTTTACCTTAAGCGAGCCTGTCTGCTTTGCGGCCAAACGCCCTTCACTTGCTGCCGCCGCCGCACAGGCAAACAACCCCCTCCGTTGCATTCCTAGCCGCCGTACGCCCTCCTGAGTGCACGCAACGACGACCGGCCGCAGGGGTGCAGTTCCTCTGTTGGCTGGAGTTCGGTTCGTCCTCGTTGCCTTCCCTTTTGTTCACGTTCTCTCTTTACTCGTCCTCTTCCTCTTCTCTCTCTCGTCCACCCGCCCCCCTCGCATTGTTGTCTTCTCCGCCTGTTCGTGGCGCTCACATCCAAACTCGGTGCGTCCCTGGTTGATGCGGGGAGTGGCAAGGCTCGTCCGTTCCGTCTCTGATCCTCTATCGTCGTAGTTCGTCGCCCGTTCATGGCTTTGTTCCCTCTAGCCCCCCCCCCACCCCCCCAAAGTGGTTTGTCAAATTCGTGCCGAGTCTTCGACCTCCTGACGATACACGGAGTACTCCGTAGTTCATCCCCCCCCTCCTCTCCTTCGCACTTGGAATGCGGGCTTTCTTCGCGGCGGTCAAGGATGTTCAGAAGCGGTCTTACGGAGTCCGCTTCACCTTCGGTCCCGAACATATGTGGATACATAGACCGGACAGGACAGGACCGGACTGGACCGGACTGGGCTGGGCTGGGCTGGACTGAAGTGGAGTTGGACTGGGGTGGCCCTGGCCGACGACACAGGAACGTCTGATGATCTCCTCGTCCTTTTCAAGACCGCCCAACCAGATGCCGCCGACCCCTGTCTGGGTGCGAGGCGTGCTGCAGAGCACTGACGTCCTCCCGCCCCTGCATATTTGATTTTCTTCTTTTTTTTCCCTTCCCTTTTTTTCTTGTTTGTTTTTGGCTGTGCAGTGCGTTGGCGGCAGCGCGATTTTCGCAGCGTACGACGTAAACTACCTGACACGGTTGGCCCCTCGGCGGCTTTCAATACTTGTCCCGTCCATACGAGGAGTAACTCTTGCTGCGATAATCGCAGTGCATAGAGCGCCACGGAGTACCGAGCAGCAAACAAGACTACGTTTCTACGCACCGGCTTTTCTTTGCTTCACCGTGGCTTCGAGGTACGTCGTAGAACATCCACATCGGCGGCAACCTTCTTTTGCGGACGCGGGCGTCCGCATCGTTGACTTGTTGGCCGTGGTGTCCCGCGTTTCCGAGATGCTCTTGAAATGTCCGATTTCAGCGTCTGCCGTTCACGTCTCCCACCTTCGCGAGAGGGACGATGGGACGCTTTGACAAACGTCTCTTCGGAAGCCAGGGGGTGCGCCGTTTGCGTGCACACAACAACCTGACACCTTCCGAAGCGCCTTACGAGCCGTGTGATGGCGTCGTCTGAGTGCCGCACGAACGCCGGGGGCGGATTAGAGTTTCTGCTGCTGTGCTCTTTGACTTTTATTTTTTTATCTGTTGTCTTCTTTATCTTGCCGCTAGCCAGTGCATATTGTCTTGGCTGTTCCTCCTCCTGTCATGTCACCCACCGGCCACGTTCATGCTGTTTGCACGTTTTTGTTTCTCTCGACTACGGAATACTCCGTGCTTGTCGATTTGTCCACTGGTCCATTTGTCTTCTAGCTGGCCCTCTTGCGGCCCTTTATCAACCATCCGCGGAGGGTTTTCTTCAGGTCACACTCTCTAAACTTTCTGCAGGTCCCTGCCGCCCCCCCCCCCCCCCTTCCTTTCTCCCCACACACACCCCTTCCCAAGTTGTTTTCACACCGCCCTTGCCAGTGCAGGGGTTTCTCTCTTCTTTTCGGTTTTTCGTTGGGCTGTTCGCCAATGAGAGGACACAGATCTGAAACTCTGTTCAAACTTTGTTCTCTCTCTTCCTGGTGCTTGGGAGGGGGGGGGTCACAGTCTCGTTGAGCAACTGACGACGGCGACTTACTGTACCAGTACGACTGCCACATACGTCGTATGTAAGATACCACCAAACTACTGCCAAAACTTCGACCCTCTCCCTCTTGAGGAGCCCTGGGCCCTTGCTTCCGGTCTCCCACCGGGCATACTCCTTCCGAGGAAAAAGAGGGGGGGGTGTCATTTAGCTGTTTTCTCTTTTGTGTCTCCTTTTGGCCTTTTCTTCTTCTCGGTTTTGGCCGTCGTCGTCGTCGTCGTCGTCGTCGTCGATACCAATATTGATTGTATTTTGGCTCCTTTGTTTTTTTGTATAGAGGGGCTTCGTCATCGTGCCGTGGCCAGCCGCCCACATTCGACAGCCCAACCAGATGCAATGTGACACATTGCAGTGTCAACTGCAACCCGCAGCAAAACGTGTGTTTTCCCCAGCCTCGTGTTCCGCTCAAAAAGATACGTTGCTTTTCTATTTTGTGCGCCGTGTCCTTTCCTCTTTTTGGCCTACTTGTGTTCTACCAAGAGCCGTACCGCTTGCTGGGAAGCATCAACCATTTGGGGGTCGTCAGCATATGTCCTGGAGTTTCTCTCTCTCTGTCTCTCTACCATGATTCTTCATTACGTAGGCATCAATACACAGGAATTGCTAGGATAGTTGCCAAATCTCTCTCCCCCCCCCCACCACATTGAATTGACGACAACAGACCCTGATGTCCAAAGCTTTTGGTTGACTCTTTGACCTCTTTGCACCCTCCACCTCCTCCTTGTCCCTTTTGCTTCCGCAGTCTGCAGGTGCTTGGGCGCTGTTCGCACGGCACGGCCGTCCTATCATTCTTGCGGCCACGCGGCCACACGTTCTTTTTCTCTTTCATAACCATCACAACACGATGAGCGGGATCTGTTTTAGTTTTCTATCAAAGAGAAAGAAAAAAACGACGGGGAACCCGAATTAAGGGAGTCCGGCCTCCCAGCGCATGAACTGTTAAGATTGGCTGTGCACTCGATATAATGGGAGATGTTTGGTTCGCCGCCCCCGGGTTTTGGGTCATCCTCCTTTTCTTATTGTTACGAACAGGAGCCGGGAGGCAGAACAAATCCGGGGAACGGCAGAGGAGAAAAGAGAGGGGGAAGAGGATGGGGAGAAGCACACACGGGGGGTTGCCTTGCCTTGGCCCTTTGCTTCAAGGCATTCTCTACAAAACGAAAAGAAACAAAGGAAAACAAAAAGGACAAGAGCACCCGTATCTCTCTCTCTCTCTCTCTCTCTCTCTCTCTCTCTGCAGCACCCTCGCACCTGCAGCACAAGCCGTAGCAAAAGGAAACGACGGCACAGAAGGAGGCGGATGGGCCGCGGCCAGCGCGGGCAGAAAAAAAAGAGACGGCTGCCCTCTTGCGTCGCCGGACCAGCGTGCGCCTCGCGTCTCGCGTCTCGCGTCTTGCCGTCGTTCTTCTTTATCTTTTCCCTTTTGCACCAGACCGTCGTCTCTTGTGCCGTTGCATGTCGTAAACGGAAAGGCTTCCTCGTACCAAACGCAGCAGTATGGAAAAAGTGAATCCTTTCATGATGGACAGTTCCTAGAGCTGTACGGAGTACGGAGTAGCATCCTGGGTTTTCTTTGCCGCCGTTCCTGGGGTTCTCCTCGTGCACAACGAACAAGCCGCGGAGACAGGGGTGGTGGTACGAGAAAACGGCTCGATGTATCGTAGACAGCTGCAGCACGCCTGAACAGGGCAAGCGTCCTGGGGGCCCTTGTCGTCGCAGCAGGTCCCGTCCTCCGTAGTCATGCAAAAACGGCTTGGTCTTCGGAGTCGTGCGTTGCGCACAGCCGTAGCCTGGCCCCACACCGCTGAAGAAGACGGGACCGGGGGGGGGGGTGCGGAGGGGAAAGCAAGCTGGAGATGGGATTCGTCCGTTGAGCGTCATCTTTTGCCTGCGGGGTGCCTGTTTGGCAAGCTCACAAAGACCTCACAGATAGACGCTCTCTCGTCACACCGCTGCTGCACTTGAACACATCCAGGCCTGAAGAGAGAAAAGGTGCGTCCTTCCTTGGCTGCCCCCCCAGCCCGAGGCTTCACCACATATGAGTAGCCGGGCCGGTGCTTTGGGCCAAACAAAAGAAGAAAAAAGAAAGAAAAAGAAAACATAAGAGCCCAGCAAACCCTCCGTCTCTCCCGCAGGAGGGGGCCGCTCGTCCAAAATGAGAGTGAAGATGCAGTGACGTCCGTCCGAATCCGGAACCCTCCCCCCCCCCCTCCCCTTGCCCCTCCTCCGCATTTCTTTATTCTTTTTCATTGTCGAGTTCCCCCCCTGTTGGCCCCTTGTCTCCTCGTTCGTCTCTTTTACGATGTATCTGACGGCAGGCGTCTTGCCTACGTCGTATACGACGTATCTACATTCGCCTTCCCTCTTCCCTCTTTTCTCCTGCCTTCAAAATGGAGTCATCTGGCCTGTGCACTACCAGAGATTGCTCGAGTTTGGTTGTCCCTCACTGTAGCCTGTGTCGTGTTCTCCGTCTCTCGCCTCGCGCAATCGCCCCCCCTGGCCGCCTCTCTTGCACATTCTCTTCTGGCGTTGCAATGTCGTAATTCACAGTGTCCTATCTCTCGGGGGGAAGGGCGGGGATGGAGGGGGACCCCCCAGGCTTTCATCAACCAAACTCCATGTATGTTTTAGTTTTAAAGAGACCTTGCTTCTCCAAGGATGCCGAGAACGAAACAGAACAGAAAGCCGCTGGCCTACCAGCTTCATACAGCCTCTTCTTTGATAGAGGCATGTGTACGGAGTACCACGAGTCCCTCTGCTGCTTTCATAACGGCATCAACTCGTCATTCTACACTCAAAAAAAAAACACAACAACGTACAACGACTCTGTAGCCACTGTTCCTGCCAGCTTCAAGTCAGCCGGCCTGGCCAAGAGCGCCAAATAAGAAAGTGGAGTAGAAAGAAGAAGAAGCAAAGACGAGAAATAAAACAAAGACTGAGAAGCTAAATCGAGGTGCAGCGCCAAGCTTCCCTTGTTTTCCCGGCCCCCCTTCCTGCGTAGGGCATAAGTGGGCAGGGAGGAACGAGCTGTTTTTCTTGTTTTGTTTTCTTGTCGTGATGTCAAGAACGTACGACGTGGTTATCTTGTCCTTCGTTAGCATTGCGACGTCACTGGGGGGGGGGGGGGGGGAAGAAATGCTCGTCGTCAGTAGCGGCTCGATCCTTTTTGGCGGCAATGAGGAAGCGAGCTCATCAGAGCTCCCAGTTGTTGCAAGCTGGTCTGCCTCTGCCGCCTCCCCCCCTTTCTTATGCTGTTGCAAGGGCTGACGTTCTGTCGGCCGGCATCCGGGCCACCGAACGATCCTACTACACGTGCCTCCACGTGTCGACAAATACACGCAACCGGCACATGCAAAAGAAACCACGACTTGTCATGTTAAAATTACGACGTCCGGAGCAGCTGCCAGACACTTGTCGAGGGCGATGTAGATGAAAGGAGGGCCCGATGCAGCGGCACTAGTAAGCGACAGACAGCCCCCCCCCTGGAGTACGAGTACATTGTGTCTCCTCCTCTCCTCCTTTCCTCTTTCCTCCCTATCTTTCCTGATCCTTCGTTGCAGACAGCTTGTCCGCCGATCTGCCAATCCGTGCGAGCCAACATGAAACACAAAAAAGGGGAGACCCCCCCTCCGAGTTCCATCCTCTCTAACCTCCCCCTAGACTGTGTTGAGGTTTGGGGTCGCATGCGGAGGATGAGAAGAAAAGGGAAAGGAGGGGGGAGGGAAAAAAGACACAACTGCCCGCATCTTTGTCAGTGTTTGTCATATGCCACCGGGCGGCTCCGTCAACGCCAACAAGGGCCTCTACGTTATTAGACTCCTTTCCATACCCCGTCTGCATGTGAACAGGCTCCTAATATCCTCCGTCGAAATGTCTGTGCAGAGACTAACACGATACTTGTAGATACCAGATGTGCCCCCCCCCCCCGGCCCTCCTCTCATCGCCGGCCAACATAACGGTTCCTTGTGGCGCTAATGATCATGACAGCTCTCTTTGACAGGAGGCCGGTGCCCCGGGGTCTCTTGTTGCTCCGGAAGGGTGTACGGAGCAGAGCCGTATGCGAGTATGTTCTCGTCCGAGAGTGTCCACGTTGGGCTTGCCCATATACCTACCTGCCTACCCCTATATCCTCGCCGTCTGGCGTCGAAGACAGACACAAAAACAGGTTGGCATCGCCTTCCTCAGCAGTGGATCTGGCTTAGCAGCGGAGAAAGGCGAAGAGTGAAAGGGGGGAGAGGGGAGGGAGAGAAAAGATGCAGGGTCGCATTGGCTAACACAAAACGTTGCCCTCCCCCACCCCCCCTCCCCCCCCCGGTCATTGACAACCACGAGATTCTGGTACGCTAATAAAAAGGACGACACATCCATCCGCCATGCACCCAGACAGGCATTGTTCCCCTCCTCCTGTCTCTCTTCTCCCTTTCCCTTTGCTTTGTTGTCTCGTTCTTTTCCATTTGTTAGGTTTGCCTCCTTCTCTTTCTTGGTCGGATCGGTTCCCCGGAAAATGGGACTCTAATACGACATCTCACAACGGGGACGTGCACGCTCACCCGCCACACGTCCAGAGTCAGACGCAGGCACCCAACCCCCCCTCCCCCCCTGTTGTTCTCGCTCCCTTGTCCCCGAAAGGTCCTTTGCCACTCACCATCATGACGAAAGACGTGACGCGAGATTGGAAAAAAGGAGGAGGGAAGGTGAGGAAGGGAAAGAAAACAAGAGAGGAGGGGGGGGGGGGGGGGGGCAAAGTTGGAATAGGAACCGGAAATTACGTGAGCTAATACGGCACGGTCCATATCGGGCGAGGGCGAGCGAGAGAAACGAACACAGTCCGGTCCACGCGGCTCACCACGGAGCTCCTGTCCACCCGTGTGTGCGCGGCTGCGGCTGCGACGAGTGTTGCTGCAAAACGGGCGGTGGTGTGGGTTGCAGTGCGTCCTCGGAGTCGAGCGTGCCCCCTCTTTCCCTCTTTCCCTCTTTCCCCTTTGTCCCTTCTGTCCCTTCTGTCCCGTTTGTCCTTCGTCTCTCCATATGACCCTTTCGTCCCGTCCCCAATGCCAATGCTCACCTGCATCGGAAGGACGGGGGAAGCACAGCAAGGCCAGAACAGGCTGCGTGCATGTACGATATCTTCCTCCGGACTCGAGCACCTGGGCCGTTTATTTCCTCGAGGCAGAATAGGGGTGGCATGAGGGGCGGAGGTAACGAGAGAAAGAGGGCAGAAAAAGGAATATCCCCATTCACCAATTGGCCGGCCGGCAGTGCCACCGCATCGGACAATTTCCATCGTGCTTTACTTCCTTCACTCTTTATTCCTTGTATTATTGCATTGTGTGCCATGCGGATGTACGGAGAATATTAAAAAGCAACAGGAAGTAGAAGAAAGAAGAGGAAAAAGGAAAGGGGAAAAAAGGGAAGAAAAAAGAAAGAAAGGAGGAAAAGGTGGGTGAGAGGTGAACCGAGTGAATGAATGCAGAAAAGACGACAAAACGGTCCTCTTTCTTCTCCAGTCAGCAGTCTGCGTTCTTTCTCTACCGATTTCGCCCTCTTACCATGTTCTCTACCTTGTTATTCCCTACCCCCCCTCTATCTCTGTTATGCGTCCCCCTTTTATCGTCACCTCCCCCCATTTCCTCTTTTCGTATTCTTCTTCTTCTCCTCTAGTTTATCTCCGTCTTTTGATCACACACGGGACAGGACGCGCTGCAGGAGGATGATGCAGGGTGCTGCACCAGGAAATTAAAGGTGTCGACAAATGGTGGCTTGTGGAATGAGGGGAGAGAAAGGATCCGATAAAATGACAAAAGAAAAGGAAAGAAGGGGCCCGACATCAGACAGCAGCAAAACATGTCCGGTCTCGCAAGGCAGAGAAAACCCGTCACATGGCCAAGAAAGAAACCAAGGAGATGCACGGAGAAAACGAGAAGAGGAGATGAGGTGAAAGGGAGGGAAGAGAAAGGGAAAGCAATAAAAGAAAACCCCGTTCGGTGCAGCACATGACATCGAGCCTCCTAAATATTGGCATCTCATGCTCCTCTTTGGCCCTCTTCTTGTACTGCACGCCCGAGAGAAGATA
Source organism: Ophiostoma pallidulum (assembly GCA_019925425.1). NCBI lineage: Eukaryota > Fungi > Ascomycota > Sordariomycetes > Ophiostomatales > Ophiostomataceae > Ophiostoma > Ophiostoma pallidulum. The sequence goes on from JADHKO010000128.1 coordinate 16,802, forward strand.
TCCATTCAGGCCCTTTCCTACATATACTTACAAGACGGCCAAGAGATCCTCAATGACGAGAACGGCGGCCAAGGGCAGGAGGTCCTTGGGTCTCTTTGAATGTGCACACCCCCCACCCCCCCCCCCCCCCCCTACTCTTCTTTTTCGTTTTCGTCTGGCTAACATGAAGTTTGTGTCCTCGACAACGAAAAGAAAAGAGAGCTTCGGGACACACGGGAGGTGGGCGATGGGGAGTGTCCGCCTCGCACTGCGTCACCTCTCATCTCCGAAGGTGGTCCCCCGGGGCGCCCTTTCCAAGATGCTAGTAATGTGGCCATGTACATATACGAGTCTACGATACGAGCAGAGAGAGAGAGAGAGAGAGAGGGCATCGCCGTCTTTTATTTCCCTGTCCCCGGTCCTATTGCTTCCGATATGGGAAGCGTATTGTTGCGTAGCATATCTCTGTACCCCGTACACTGCGCTGGCTACGACATATCTTGCAGTCCGCGCGACACACCGGAGCCGTAACTTTTCTTGCACATGTCGGGCCCTGCTTTTTGTCTTGTCTTGTCTTTCGAGGAGCAGAGAGAGATGCAGAAGCACAGCGCCACTGCGTTGGTGTCTGCTTCTGTCTCTCTCAACGGCTGCTCGTACGAGGTGAGTTGGTGACCTCGCTTTCTTTTGTCACGTCTCCAGAGCATTCCGAGGTTCTACCAGTGGGTCATTCTCTTTCTATGGAGCATTTATTGGCCGTGCTCCGCAGCAAATCTCGAGTGGCGAGACCAGACAGATCCACGATAGTTTCATGCATATTCGAGGTTAAAATTGCCTAGCCTGGAATTCTAATCTGTAGTTTTAGCCGCCGCTAGGGGGGGAACGTGGCAAGTTAACGGAGAGCTTGAACAGAACAGTGAGAAAGAGAAGGAAGAGAGGGGAGGGGAGAGAGGCGAGGGAAAAGGAAGAGAAGCGAGAGGAGGAAGACCAAGACGAGACACCACCGCCGACGCCCTGCTACCACGCCGTCCGGGGCACTGTCGAGTAAACAACAGGACAACGTCTTCTTTTCGGCTTCTTCTTCCTGTGCTGCTTCTACCTCGCATGCTTCTGATTGTTGCCGTTGCCCAGGGGCGATGGTATTGTTCGGACGCCGGTCCTCCCGCGAGTGTGCCGGAGTTCTCCGTATTGTATCTTGCGTCGTTGCCATTGACATATCTATCGTATGTGGTCTGGCTTGTCTCCTCTTCGTCTGCCTCGGCTTGCGGAGGAAATAGCCTGACCAGACGGCGTCGAGAACAAATTTCCGAGAAGCGAACGCCTCGTTTCACCAGCGGCACCGCGTCTACGGAGTACGGAGTAGCTGAAAGCATATTAATTACTCGTGCTTGTACACGTAAGTGATAAAAGGGGACGAAAAGGAAGAAGAAAAAGGAAAAAAACAGGAAAGGAAAGACTGGCCAGGCCTCACCGAGCCACCAGGGGTGTGGCATCACCATGGCTGCTGTATTTTTTCCTTTTTTCTTCTTTTTCTTTTCTTTTCGTTTTTATGGGGGGGTTTTTTTTTTCTTCTTTCTTCTTCTCTCTTTCCCTGTTTCTCCTTCTTCTTTGTCCCTTCTTCCCAACTGGGCCATGCAATTTCTTTTGGATAGCCCATCCGCTCTCTTCAGCTCGCCACGTTTCAGCCTCGGCGGCGGAAAGGACAGGGCCTCCCTCGAGGCATCATCCTTGTTGGCAGCGACGGCGAGCTTGTCCAAATATACGAGAACGACATTTCAGCACCGGAGACGATGCCTATCCATACCTATTGCCCGCATCTGGACCGCTTTCTCTCGTCCAGCTGCTCCACCGGCCGGTTAAGCTAGATGAGGAGCGCCACTGCAGCGGACCTTTTTTTGCTTCGTCTTTTTCTTAACCCTCTGCTATGAACTCGATCTGGAGAAAGAAAGCGTTATGCTCTTCTCCGACTCTTCAGTAACTAACACCAGTGTACTCGTCCACCCCCCCCCCTTCTCACCCCTCCCGCTCCTTCACCTAGGGTGAAGAAAGCGTCGTTGTTAAGCGAGACGACTTGTTCAGTCCCCCTCCGCCCCCCCCTTTTCCTCTCTTCCCCCAACTCCCGACTCCTAATTTATTACGGGTTACGGAGCATCCATCTTGCCGGCGCGCCTTTTTTCTTTTTCTTTTTTCTTTCTTTTTTTCTTCTTCTCTCTCTCACCCCCCCCCCCCTTTCCCCCATTTTCGAGGTGGGCTGAACTTTGGGAGCTCCAGCTAACCTCACCCCTGTTCGCCGACAGGGGTGCTGCACACCATGTTCTCAGCTGCCCTCTGCGGAGAAAGAAGCAACAAGAGCCAACACCAGTACTCGCTCTCTGTACGAGGTGCGATCGGGGGACGCTCTCTCTCTGTGTCTCTCTCTGTGTCTCTCTCCCGCGGTCCATCTCCCTCTCTCTAGTGAACGGAATGCACTGCACTGGCTTTTCTCCAACTCGCCAGCGCGGTTCTGCTCCCTTTCTGCACACCTGGGCAGCCTGGAGCCTGGTGCTGGCCTCTCAGAGACGCGCCGTTCACTGCAACCTGTAATGGCCGCCGCCTGTCCAGGCCTTTCTCTGTCCCTCTCTCTTTTTTTGCTTTTCGTCCGGGCCGCCCCGTCCATTGGCACCTATGGACACGGCGCCCTTCCCAGGCTGGCCACAAGAAGACCAGAGCAACAGTGCAGGACTGCAAGTGCATCCAACGCGGGACAGACAGTGCACGGCAGGCGGGTCTCCGTCTGCGCAGGATGGTGTGAGGAACGACGCCCCGGGGGAGACAACGCCTAGGGGGCCAGATCATGAAATCAGAGCTACGGGCTTCAAGTGGACAGCTGTCGGAGTGCGTCGTAAGTAAAGAGAGGGGAAGGGGGGTATATCACGGGCTCATAAGGCCTTGGTATTTTTTTTGTCATTCTTGTTCTTTTTTCGTCCTGTCATTTTTCTCCTCCCTGCCCAATATATCTGTTGCTCTTATTTTTATTCTCTTTTTTCTCTCTTCTCACTCTGGGGGACGTCCTATCCTTTCATCTCGCGGAGTCGATCCGAGACGAGAGAGTGAGAGACGTCCCCCCCCCCCCCCGTCTTCCTCCTTCCCCTTGTTTTTCGTTTGTCGCCCAAATATGGATCGTCTCGCTATCTAGCCAACCGAGGGGAGAGGGAGGGAGAGAGAAAAGGGTGGTAGTAGACAACGCCCATCGTCTGATGATAGCATCCTAGTACAGATTTTGTATCTGGCATTGGTTGGCACAGTTCATGGCTGTTGCCGGAACTACTACTCTGTGCTCGCTCGATGTTGCTTTTGATTTTTTTTATCAGAACATGGTCTATTCCGGCTCGGCGACGAAAGACTTGCTCGATTTTCTTTTCTTCTTATTCTCTCCCATTTCTTATCGTCGTTCTTTCTTTTTTACCGGAGGTTGGAAAAACTGGTGATTTTGTCGACCCGAACTCGTTGAGGATAGCCAGGATGCAACAAAGGGAGGGAGAGAGAAAGCAAGCTCTCCTACCCCCAAAAGCAATCCATGCTACATTTCCCACGCACCTGTGGTCTGTGGACTGGCAATGATTGCCAGTGCAGGAGCCGATATAGCCAAGGGGTGCCCCGTCCCCCCCCCCCTCCAGGCGAAGGGGTGATGCTGCTCTTGTTTTGATTGTCTTGCATTTCGATTTTTCCTGCTTACTGGGTTATTATTTTCATTCCCCTCTCTCCTTCCCTTTTAACGCAGACAGTCCGCACAGGCCAAATAGGGGCTCCCGCTGGATCTTGCATGCTGCCGGCAGAGAGAGTTGAGTCCAATGAAGGCTGCAATAGGACGGTCCTGGTATACCCTCCAACAGCCAGCCCATGCCACTCCCTGTCTCGATGAGGCCCCGCGCTGGTCATACGAGTGCTTTGTGATCGTATCCAAGGCTTAGAACAGACCCGGGCGCAATAGTACGAGTGGGATACCTCCCATGCTGTACCCAAACGGTTGAGACTCGACGACGACCCCCGGCAGTCCTTAAACAACGACACATATACCGTTGCAAGCACTTGCTGGCTCCTTGTGCCTTCCTCTCTGGACGTCGCTGTCTCGGGCTGGCCCCAGAGCAGACTGATTATCTGACATATCTGACCTATTTGGCATATTTGGCATATTGGTCACTGGCCACCCGAGCCTATAAGATGTTCAGGAGGCGATCCGCGGCGTAAATTGGCCTCTTAACGACGGCGTCTTAAGTCTCAACAACTCCAGTCAGCGACAGCAAAGGCAGCAACACCCGGTGCCCCGTTTTGTGGTTTCGGGGTCACGGAAAATCCGGGAAGAGCACTCGTCCCATCACAATATAATTTCGTTGCTGTTTCTGGGCACGTTGGCGGGGGCGTGGATGTGGGACAGCGACGAGCGGAGGACGCGGGCACCACATATCCAGACATAATACCATCGACGGGATTGGATATGAATATTTGTGGCATGTGTGCATGAAGGAAATAGTGTTTGAACCGACATAGCCTGGGAGCAATAGATGGATAGAAAAACAAAGCAAAATATTGATAAAGAGATGAGCTGCGACCCTCCGGAGCCCTCCGGCAAAGCCGCCGAGCAAACCCTCGTACGTGCCACGATGGGAAAAGGATCCTCACTGCACCCCCCCTCCCCTTTTCGCCTCTCAACCGGAGATTGTGAGAGGGAGGGGGTGAGAAGTCGAACAGAGGCAGACTGGGACGTCGGATGGTTACCACCACGTCGTCACGTCTCGATTTGATGATGTAGACAACGACGCGTCCAAATAATCTGCTGGGACAGGAAAATAAGCAAAATTGGATACGAGGCGTTGTATCGTGTTGATCCTACACAGGAACGACTTGTTTTCTTTTTATTTCTTTTATCGTATTCTTCCTTTCTTATTTCTTTCTCCTTCTGTATGCACGCTTTGTCCACGGCCTGTTTCATGCCCTCCACCTTTAATCTTAGACAGAACGAAGAAAAATGTGACCAGACGCATCCAACGACATATACGAGTGCATGAACTGCAAGCATGCTGCCAAAGGAAGGAGGATAACGTTCTGTGGATGGGTAGAAGAAGGGGTGGGGGGGGGGGGGTGAAGTTGGAATCTTGAAAGAACGCAATCTCAACAAAAAAGAGTCTTCCGCGGTGAGAATGGAGACATCTTTGAGAACCAGTGACGCTGTGGTGTGTACTGTTTTTGTTTTATTTTTCGGCATCACCAAGTCTCTAGCTTATCCCGCCGTCTATTTTTACCATCAGATCAGCCGCCTTTCTGCAGCCGGTGTTTCAAAACACAGTGGCAATGCCCACGCGAGAGCCCTTCCTGGGAATCGTGAGCAGGGACGGGGGGACTGGACAGGACGACGCCCGGCCTCTTTTCGACGAGGCCAGACGCGTCCGACGGGGCACGCAGTACGCGGCCAGGAGGTGCTCCGTTGTGCAGAAAGGGGCGTTGCATCGGCCCGTGAGCACTCGGGCATATTGTTGTTGCTCGAGAGAAGGAGGCGACCCGTCCTGCGGGAGAAAAATGAAAAAAAGAAACAAAGAAACAAAGAAAAGGAGGGACTGGGAAAGTGGCTGCAAGGGAGATCTTTGACTCCCCTGTCCCTCGTACATGCAGGGGAAAATAAGCACGCATTCAAAAACAGACGATGTCGAACACCTGAGCAAGGATGCCTCTTGAGAGCTATTGATATGCCGCAACCGCCAGGTGGTGGGCGTGTGGGCCTCGGAACCATGGCCGGTCGGTTTTTATTCAATTTTATTTCCCAAACCTTTTGACTCTTTTTTTTCCCTTTTCTTATTTGTTTTTCATATTCCTGTTTTTTTCTTTTTTTTTCTTCCCGCCTCATCTCTTTCCTTTCTGCAATGTTGCCGTCGTGATGCAGGACCTTGTTTGATTTCTCGGATGCCATCACCACCATGCAGGGGTAAATTTGACAGAAGAGGGTCATGCCGGTGGTTGTTGGTCGCTGTTAGTCCTTCTGGGTTTGGTCCTCTTTTGGTCCTTGCGGTTAACCGTCGTCTGTCCTCCATTTTCCCCTGTCTGTGAGGTTACATTCGCACGTCCTACTGACAAACGTTAGTGGGAAAGAAAGACAGCTCAAGAGGAATGGAGGGCCAATGCAGAACTGGAAATGGGGGCAAAGAAACAGACGAGGGAAATCCTTTGAAAATGAAAGAGAAAGAAAAGAAAGAAAATGCCGTCATGGTGACCGAGACGCAAGAAAAGCCAAGGTCCGTAGATGGCACGTATGAACACTCCATCCATAACTGGCGTCTTCTACCACCGAGGTCGGGAGATAGCTGCGGTTGTCCGCTCCCGTCCAGTTAAGAATCCCCAATACTTACAACAGGAGAGTTGCATCTTGGCCTTGTTTGGGGTGACCCATCCTCGTCGCCTCTCTCTCTCTCTCTCTCTCTCTCTCTCTCTCTCTCCCTCTCCCCACCAGACCTTCAGGGGTAAGGCAGTCCACCTTCTCGTATCTGTGATCCTGCAGTCGCATCGGACCTGTGAGATGCACGAAAGATGTTGGTTCTTTCCTTTTCTTTTTTCTCTCGCCTCTCTCTCTCTTCTCACCTCTTCTCCTCCACTTTGAGACCTGCGGTCCTCCCTAATATATGCACGCTCATAATACTCCGCTGTCTCCATCCTACCCAGTCTGCCCGATGAACCTGCATGCTGCATGCTGCACGTCCAGTGCTACTGCACCTCGCTGCATGGCCGGCTGTTTTCTCTTGTCAGTTCTCTTATTTTCTCTCCCATCTCTCTCCCCCCTTCTCTTTACTCTCTCTCTCCCTCCCACTTTTTGTCTCTCTCACGCTCTCCTCTTCCCCCTTTCCTTCCCCTTTCTCTTTCTTCCGTCCGAGCGATGCTACCCTGTTGGCAGAATTAGGAAACACGGTCAGCCCGTTTCTGCTGCGCCTGTTCCGCTTTGGGAAGCATCTGACAAAGACGGAAAAAGACAAGAGTGACAGAAAAAAAAACAAGAAAAAAACATCAGAGCAAACATCCCGCGGCGTCCCCTTCAAGCCCAGCACTCCCCAGCTGTGTCCACCTTAGCGGGCCGTCCGACTTCCTTGGCCTTTTTTCTTTTTCTTTCTTCCTTTCTTTCTTTCTTTCTTTTTTCCCTTCCTTTTCTCTCCTCTTCTCCGTGTCATGTCATACGTCCTAGTCTCCCCCTTTATTTTTCTGCGCTCCCTTCTCATCACACTCTTTCCTGAAAATGCTACGGCGTGTGCGTCGTGTTCGTCGTGTTCGTCGCGAAGGATGCAGTCTGTCACACTTGCAAACGCCCCTTCGCTTCTCAATGTTTCTCCCTCCCGTACTGGTGCCTCTCTGTGGTTCCGTCGCGGCGGCTGCTGACGCCTTATCTCGCCCAATTCGAGTTCTTTACTGTAGTGATCGTCTTTGTCCCCGTCACCCTCATCCTCTATCCCTCCAGCGTGAAGCACCTTGTTGTCTGTCGCCGCCCTGCACCATCCGCCGTGCCCGCCGTGCCCGTCCTGCCCCTGGCTCGGAAGCCGTTTACCGTTGAGATCAGCTGGTCGCCCAGACTTCTCGATCGCCTGCAGCGACGGCGTGCAAACCGGTAACCTGTCGACCTGTCTGGCAACCTTGCTACTGTCCTTTCTTGCTATTTCTTGTTCTGTCTAAGCAGTAGATTTCTTCTTGCAAGACCATTCGGCCCTCCCCCCCTCCCCCCCTCCCCTCCCCCCTCTCACTCCTTGCTCCTTTAAAACTCACGGAGTACACCAACTACGGCATCCTCCGCATGCAACACCCGGAATACGCGCAACGCGGCCCCCTCTCTACCTTTACCCCCCTCCCTCTCCTCTTCTTCCTCCTCCTCCTCCTCCACCTCCACCTCTCCCTTGTTCTCTCCCTCTCTCACACACCCCCCCAGCCCGTTCGCCACCAGGTCGTTGCCAAATCCGGCAAGGCCCGGTGTTTCAGGTTTTTTTTCCCCTTCAGATTTATCTCTCGTGGGTCTTTTTTATCGTGTGCTTGCTAAGTCGCAGTGTCTATTTTGGGGTTTCACGGTTGACACAGTAGTATCGCGCCTTATTTTTCTTGTTAGTATGAAAATTGTCAACATCAAATATGCCTACGGTGTATTATTGATGGCGTGTATTGTTACGATGTACTCTGTTCGGAACTACTCCGTCAAAACTAGACAAAGACACTCGAGACCAACATCAACACCACCCCCCAGGCCCTGTGGCTCTCTTTCTGCCGTTCATTTTGCGTTTCAGTGAAGAGTGCAAGGGGGGGGCTGGCAGCGACAGCGACCTCTCCTCCAGGGCTTCTATTAGGGGGGGCCTCTTTAGCTGGCGCGAATCGGTCTTCTGAAGAGCTTTCTGACGAGCTCTGACTATTCGTAGACCCGGTAACTCCTGCGGAGTAGACTCGAATGGTTGACAACTAGACGTAGTGTCGTCCTGGATTCTTCGTGCGGAGATTCCATGTGCACGAGTGAAGCAAGGCTGAGGAATGTGCTCGTGGCGCCGTCTGGGCCAAGAACAAAGCGACGAAAGCAGATGCTAGAGAGGCTGGGAGGAAGAGACGAGGCAGGAAAGAAGTTTCTATCTAGTTTGTGTATATTGTAGTGGGAGGTAATCTAGACGGCTGAGATGGAGGTTGTGCCATCGTCCTGGAAGTGTTGTGGTTGTTGTTGTTGTTGTTGGAATAAACGAAAATTAGCTGAGAGCCTTTTTCTCTCTTTCTCTTCTGTGCATCTCCCGTTCCGCAATACAACTGGTAAATAACAGACCCCCTCTAGAAGACAGCAGGAGATAGACAGGATAGGAGGAGACCAAGAAACGCAACCCAAAATGACGGCCAACATATAATAAGAAGAAGAAAGAAATAAGAAAATGGAAACAAAGAAAAATACCAGGCTGCATATAACTGTGTAGAGTTGGAGCCCGAGGGAGGAGATGATCATTAAGAAAAGGCCGTTCGACATACGCATTTCCATCATGAACAGGGACAAAAGGGCAAAGGGAAAAACAACAAAAAATGAGATGACAGAGCCGATGGGACAGAGATGAGACACAGATGAGACAAGACGTGAGAGAGAGCGACTCGGAGAAACAAAAAGAGAGACAAGACGTGTGTGAGTGCGTGTGCCTGCCGTCTGCAGAGACACATAAAGACCGGACGAAACAAGTGCTAAGAAACGAAAAACAGGGGACGAACAGAGATCGAAAGCGGCCTGCACTAGGCCCCTCCAGTCACCCGTCCGCCAACACTGGACGTCGTGGAAAGAGGTCGTCGCCGCCCTCCTTTGCCGCCCGAGCCGCTGGCCGGATAGTGAGGCTCGACGACGCCGTCGACGCGGAGGTGTAAAACGTAGCCGGCAGTTGTGCTTCTGCTTCGGCTGCTTCGGCTGCTTCGGCTGCTTCGTCTGCCTCTTGTTCGACCGCCGCCGCAGTAGACGTGGTCGACGCCGACGTCGCCGCCGTCACCATCGTCGCCATCGTCTCGGCCGTGCTGCTGCTCAGCATGCTGGACGCACTCATCGTCGACGAAAACGACGATGTCGGCACCTTACCGGACGGGGGGCCGCCACCAGAAGACGGGCTCGCGGATGGCCGTCCGGTCGAGCGGCCGGATGGGCCGCCGGGTGGACTGCCGCCACCCCATGTGTCGTCGAGGTCGTCGCGCATGAGAAGCGGCGGCAGCTCGAGCGAGGCGATGCTTTCGCTGTCGTCCTGTGGCGGCAGTGGCGGCAGCGGCGGCAACGGCGACAGCGGTGGAAGTGGCAAAACGCTGCTACCGGAGACTCTCTCTTCTCTTTTGTCTGTCGACGGCGGCGTTGGCAGAGCGCGCGTCGGCGGCGGCCCACGCGGCCAGCCCGTGATGCCACTGTTCTTGTGGCCCGCCCAAGGCGGCGGGGGCCCTACGCGAGGCGCGCCTGCTCCGGCGCTCGAGAGGACCGCTGCGTGCGTCGAGCAGAACTCGAGGCTGTTTGTGTAGGTCGTCGTCGAGACGGTGGGTGACGTCCTCGCTGCAGCTGGTGGTGTCAGTGCAGGCATCGGCAGGGCTGGTAGCAGCTGGGGGGCGGACTGTGATTTTCGGCCGGCTTTCGGGCCCGCGGACGAGAACATTGCTGCCGTCGCTGGCACGCTGAAGCTGCGTTTGTTGGTGCTCGTGCTCGTGCTCGTGCTCGTGCTCGTGTTGGCGCCAGTGCTGATGCCGCCGCCGACGTAGAAGAAGCCACCACCGCCGGTTGCCGCCGCAGCGGGCTGCGCATGGCGCGGGGGGTCCGGCATGACGAGGTCCGGAATCTCCAGAGGCGAGTTGTGCGGCCGCGGCGGCCGTGTGGGACTGGCCGAACTCGGCGACAGCGGCAGGCCGTGCGAGAGCGCCACCATGGGCTCGACGACGTTGGTTGTCAGCGCGTGCCCGTAGAGGCTGGAGCTGGACACCGGGATGGAGGACGCGTTCGTCACGGTCGAGTAGCTGCCGTAGCTGGAGCGCGGCCCGCGGACCTCGCCGGTGCTGGCTCCCACGTCGTCCTGCCTGTCCCCCAGCGGGGAAGCGTGGGCGAGCGGCAGTGGCGGAATAGGAGGCGGCCCTGGCGAGAAGGAGGCCGGTGGCTGGTGATGGCTTTGGAAGTTGTAGTAGCCCAGCTTCTGCTGCTGCTGGTTGTGGCGGTGGCCCTTCCCGTCCGCTGCCTTGCCCGGCTTGGTCATGTTCGGCGTCCGCTCCCGCCGCGGCTCTAGCTTGTTCGTTGTCGGAGCACAGATGGGCGAGCTGGGGAAGTGGTACGGCACCGTGCCGCCGCCGTAGCCGCCATAATAGCCGCCGGTATCACCGCTGTGGCCGCTGCGTCCGCTGTGGCCGCTGTGACCACTGTAGCCACTGTAGCCGCTGTAGCCGCTGTAGCCGTAGTAGCCCCTATTGCCGCCCCGGGCGCTGAGCTGTGTCGGGCTCGGCGGCGGCGAGAGCGACGTCAGCGGCGGAGAGATGCTCCGGGTATGCTGCCGGCGCGAGAGCAGCGACGGCAGCAGGCCACGTAAGCGGCTCGACGCCGTCGATGGTGCTGCACCGGCCCGCGGGCGGGATATAAGGGGCGACGGCACCTCATCGTCATCTTCGTCATTGTTATTGTCGTTGTCGTCATTACAGTCGTCGTTGTCAGCAGCAGATGGCCGGTGGCGAGGGTGGAAGAGCATCTGGTTTTGGTGCAACCGGGCCTTGAGGCCGATGCTGCGGGAGCCGTTGGGGGCGCCAGAGCCGTTGCCGCTTCCCTCGAGACCGCCACCGCCACCGCCGGGGCCGCGGCGCCGTCGGAGAAAATAGTAGATAACCCCGGCGAGCAGGGCGAGAGCCAGCACAACGCACACCACAACCGCGGCCGTCGCACCGGCCGACGGGCCCCTCTGCTTCGATGCGCTGTTGTCGCTGCCCGGGCTGGTCGTGGCTGCTGCTGCAACGACGGTACTGCTGCTGCTGCTGCTGCTGCTTCCGGTGCTGCCAGGAGTCACTGCAGACGTGTGTGTCGCTGTGCCGGTGGTCGGCGGCGGTGCCGTGGTTAGGTGCTGTGGCGTTGCCGTGCTTGTTGCCATGGTGCCCGACAATAGAGTCTCAGCCGCTGCCAGATTGCGGCAGGGGTTGCCCGTCGGGCCAGCCGCGAGCAGGCTGCTGCAGAGGTAGCTGGCCGGTGGCGGGCCGGGATCGTACACGGACAAGTAGCCGATGCTAGTTGTGGGCTTATTAGTATATATTGTGAGGGGCGGAGGCACAAGCGAATCTCGTTCAGAGCTTACCTCTGGCACTCGTTTATGAGTAAGTCGACGTTGGCTAATGAGAGAGAAAGAGACAGATCAGAGAGAGTTAGCAACGACGACCCCCGTCCCTTGTCAACACGTCACCGAAGCAATGGGACGTAAGAGAAGTAGAGAGAAGCACGTACGGTCCTGGCCGGTGCCGCCGGAGGCCTCGATCCAGACGCCACAGAACGCAGAGTCACACCAGTAGAGCTGCCAGAGCTCTTGCTGGGCCGCAGCGGTGCTGGTGAGCAGCGCGCAGGCCGCTGCCAAGGAGGTTGAGGAGAGGGCGGCGGAGTCGCCGGCGTTGTTGGATGGCGGCGGCTGTGAGGGTGAGGCAAACGAGAGCGACGCCGGTGACGACAGCGGGAGAGCGCTTAGGAACCCCTGTCGACACGCAGCGATGCACTGTTGGGCGTCGCCGCCGTCATAGAATGTCACCGACCGGCGCGTCGTGGCCAGCGACGGGGATCTTTGTCGGGCGTTGGCTTTCGTTTTGGGGGCCGAGGGCGCGCTGGGATCGTTTTCAAAGTTCAGCCACCAGCTTGCTCGTGGTGTTGTCGTCTCGCCCTCGGCGTTCTTGTTGTGCTTGTTTGGCAGGGCGGCGATCGAGGATGAAGAAGCCAAAGACCGTGAAGACGAGCGGCCATGACCGCCAGTATCAAGACCGAGGGGGCAGAGACACTGGGCGGCTGTCTCGGGTAAGCCCATTGCGAATCGGCCGGTAGAAGAGGACGATGAGGATGGAGAGGACGAAGAGGACGAAGAGGACAAAGAAGAAGAACCAAAATAGAACAAGGGGTAGCGAGGTCGAGGGAGAGGAAAATGAGAGAGAAGAAGAACAGACGAGGCGAGGCAGTCTTGGGATGAGCGGGTCCGCGAGATCAGCGAGGGAGGGATAGACGAGAAACGAAGGGGCGAAAAGCGAGCAAATGATGGACAGGGGAGGGAAATGGGAGGAGGCGAGAGGTGAGGAGGCCCATGGGAGGAGAGATTTCCAGCATCGAGAGAGAAGAGAAGTGGGAGGGTGAAGGAGGGTGAAGGAGGGTGAAGGAGAGAGGGGGGGACGCATCAGTAGGAAAGGGCAGCGCCTCTCCGGGACGACGGGAGCTGGGCAAGGCCCGGCAAACAAGCGAGCGTAGGATTATCTCTATCTTTACTTGGTATATTTCCACGAGGTGACACGATAAACCTGGAAAAGAGGGAGAGGGGGGGACAGACAGACTGTTTACAAGGACAGATGGGGGCAGGGGACTACAAGGGACAAGAAAACGAAGAAACGGATGGCATGGGTTGACCCGAGACAAGGCGATGATAGCAACCCTGGCGGGAAGACGGGTGGGGTTGGCAAGAGTGGCGGTCGAGAAGAAGGAGCAGAAGGAAACGGGGGAAACGGAAAGAGAGAAAGAAGAGGAGAAAAGAAAAATAGACAACACTGGATGGACAGATACTAAGATCTCGTTTGCAGCTGGCTGCAGGGCTGCGGGATAAGAAGCACGATTTGAGAGGCAGCAGGACAAGGAAAATCACAGAAAACAGTGTCTAGAGACATCGCCCCGGGTAGGGGATGAAGGGTCAAGGGAGGCCGGGAAGCAGAGAGAGAGAGAGCCTTGGATGTTAAACGTTAAACATAAGCGGCTGTGTTGTTTCCAGAAAAGGCAGTGTGGAGCGAGGAGGCTACGCCAGTTAAGCGAGAACAGAGACGAGGGAGGCAGGGAAGCAGAGAAGCAGGGAAGCAGGGAGTCAGGGGGAGGGGGGAAACATGGGAGACGGGGGGGGGGGGGGGGGGGGGGAACCACCAACCACAAAAGGACAGAGACAGGCGGACTGGGGCGAGGGACGAGGTGCTGTTGAGGCCTTGGCATGCCCGTACGACCAAAAGGCCGGTACTCTGGTTCGATGCGGCCCCGGGAGTGGGCTGGTCTGTCAGCTGCGTTTGGTCTACGAGACCTGAGGTTCTCAGGAAGTGAACGGGGAGGGGAAACGGAGAAACGGAGACGGACGAGAACGGCGAGCCGGGAGGAAACAGCATAGCAACCCAAACGGCCAGCTAAACGGTAATACACAAAACAGGAGCTGCAAGAAAAACAGACGAGGGGTCTAGGGAAGTGTGGCCCTGTCTTGGAGGGCGAGGACAAACAGTCCAGCTGACATGGGTAGATGAAAGGCGGCCGAAGGGGCGTCTGCATGCATGGCGACGACGAGCCAGTCCAACACGAAGAAGCAGAGTGGGCGTGCAACGCGGCTCTGTGCATTACCGTCTGACAAGGCATACTAGGCAGAGAGTACATGAGAGGGGGGCAAGTGGAAAGAACGGTTCGCCACATACTATCACGAAAAGAAAAAGCCTTCTTTTCTTCTTCTGCAGGGGCACCAGCAGGCCGGCCTCGTGTCCCTTTTGCCTCCGAGTTTCTCCTGCGAACGAGCCGTGGTACAAGGGCCAGCTCGCACATCGCATACAATACATGCAGTGCAATGGGGGGCTCTCCGGAGGGGAGAGGGAGGTGACGGGAAGACGCGAGACTGACGCACGTCGAGGAAGGGACACCAGGAGGTGGCCGAGGGACCGGGGACAGGGTGTGCTGCCATATATAAGATACAACATGATATATTGCTGCGAGTACAGGACAAGGCTCACATATTTTTATATTACATGTGCTGACAATGCCCAGAAATAGAACGAAAGGAGGGAGAAGAGGGGGGGAGGGGGGGGGGCCGTTCCGCAACCTCCTTGCGCGGCGTCCGCCTTCTGGCGTTTTCTTCCAATAAGTTGCCTCCGTTAGGCGAGCTGCCACAAGAGGCTAGGAATACGAAGAGGAAGAAAGCGCGAGGGCCTGTCGGTGTGAGACCGCGAGGACTGGATCGCCTTCTGTCTGAGTTTCCGCTCTCAGTCTCTCTCTCTCTCTCTCGCTTTCATGGCCTGGGGGGGGGCCGCCCCGATGTGGCAGACGATGGGGCGTCCATGGCGGCTGCGCTCGTCGCTTCTCTGGGTTCGGCTAGGCATGTCTCGCAGAGGGTCCGAAGGCAGGCCATGTGCCATGCGGTACCGCAGCAAACAGTGACGGGCCCTGAGAGGGTCGATGTTCTCCGTCTGCTGCGGCACAGCGAGCATTGTTCCGTTTCTCGGCTTCTTCCTCCTCGTCTCTTTTCTCCTTTCCTCCTTTCCTTCTTTCCTCCCTTTTCTTCCTGGAATCCGCCCGCTGCTGCTCCTCAGACCTCGTCCTTCGGACCTGTTCTCCTTCTCCAGGCTTCCCTCCCCCCCTTTCTTTTTTGTCTTCTTCTTCTTTTTATTCTGTCCTCCCGTTTCGTCATGCACCGGACGGACCTCCTGAACAAATCTTCCGTCGCCCTGGGCAAACGAGCAGCTGTTGGCCCATCCTGCCAGCCATTCCTCCCTTCTTTGCTCCCTGGTCCCTGTCTGGTCTCTTGCTCTAGTCTTGTGTCTCCAGGCCAAAGGCGAATAAATCCATTGGACAGCACCCGAGAGACTCTTGTGTCCTCCCCACCATACTGACAGCCACTGGCACTCTCCCTGCCCGCACCCCGTTGCCGTCACTGTGCTCCGCCATTGGCCCGTGGAGGTCAAGAGACAGGTGGCCAAAGATGGATGGCGGAACGTGTCCTTCCCACGGCATCGGGAAGTCGTCTCCCCTCTTCCTCGCTTTAGGGGCCCAAGTGTTCAGCCTCGCTGCAACTGGAGCGGTGAGAGATAGGCACAACGAAGGGTGAAGACGAGAATGGGACGGAAAGTGCACATTCGGACAGGAGAATCTAAAAAAAAACCTTAAACGACAAGGGGGGGGGGGGAACGAATAGAATCTGGCGACTGGGAAAACATGGCTCTCGTGATACCACGCCACCACGGGTTCCTGCTTGGTCTGCTATTCGTGTCGGCCAGTTGGTTGTCTTGGCTCTCTTGAGATGGCGGTCAAGAAGAAACAAAAATCGGTCAAAGGAGCTTCTAGAAGACGGGAGAAGGGGGCAACTGCGAGTCAGAGAGAAGAAAGGGGGGAAACAGTGAAGACAACAGCCCCCGAGGTTTTATTTGTATTTGGTTTATAGCCCCGAATATACGGAATCCCACCTGCCCCTGTTTGTTGACCTTGAAACGCCCCTGTTTTGTAAGATCCGCTCTAGTCATCCCATCCCATCCAGCAGGGTCGACATCCCGCAGGAGATGTAGGAGAACGAGAAACGAAGGGACGGGAACAAGAGAAGGATGAAAAGGGGAACCGCCCTCACAATACCGTAATCCGCACGTCAAACACGCAGTGCCAGACACCCGGCGCAAACGTCTTGACCAGCTCGACGTGCGTGACGAGGGCGCTGCACCCGGCCGGCTCGCCGTCGTTGGCGCGTCCGTTTGCATCTCCGTTTGCAGACGACGCCCCGCTGCCCGTGTCCCTGCTCCCGGCCGTCTCCGCCCACGAGTCCACCAGGGCCTGGATTTCCGTTTTGCGGCCGGCGAGCTCCTCTACACCGACATTTTCATGCAGGTGCAGCCATCCGGTAAAGGGCGTTGTCCTCTGGCCCCCCTTTCCGTCGCGGGCGCCCCCACCCACACCGCCCACAACGGCCTCCCATGCGGTCCGCCAGACAGGGCGACTCGTTGGCAGCAGGCCGCAGTTGACGTGGACCACGGCAAGGCCGCCTGGGCCTTCTCGGTCCTCTCTCTTAGGCAACAACGATGGTAGCGTCGACGACGTTACCGCCGTCGCCGCACGCAATTCTGCGATTCGCCGTGCCGCGGCCTCGTTGTCTTCGACAAAGATCACAATCGTCGGTGGCTCGTTGTCGTCATCGTCATCGTCGTCATCATCATCATCAGCATCATCATCATCGGAACAATCGTCATCGTCATCGTTATCGTCGTGGCCGGGGTCGTTGCTGGGAGAAAAGACCACCTCGGGTGTTGGCCGTACCAGGTCTGCTGCGCTGCGCACAACCCGCACCGACCACCCATTGCGCGCTGCGCCCCGGCGCAACGCCTCGGTGCTCCATGGGTTCAGCTCCCAGCCCAGCACATAGAGGCCGCGCTGCGCGTAGGAAAACACAAAGTAGCCGATACCCGCGTAGAGGTCGACGGCCCAAGCCGGGGAAGACGCCGCGTGCGGCTCCGACTGGCTGGCAGAGGTGCCCTCGCCGTCCGTCCATCCCAGTAGCCGCGCCTTCTCCTTGATGTTGCCGCGGCTGAACATGGACCAGCGCGGCGCCCACGTCTGGTAGAGGCCGTTCTGCTTTGTGCTGACCCAGAACGCACGCCGAAAGTCCACCTCTGAGGGCTCCGTCGCCGTGGCGTCCGCGAGCGTCGTGGGGCCAAAGTCGCCGTACAGCGTGCGCAGGCCCGTCGGCGACCGTAGGATGTTCTCTCTTGCAGAGCCGCCACCCGTGGTGGTTGTCGTGGGCGTGTGCAGGGGGATGCTCTCGTTGACCGCCAAGTGCGTCAGCTGCGAATTGTTGGCGTCCGGCGTGCCGACCCCCGGCGGCGACAGTGCCAGCAGAATGTCGCGCCACAGCTGGTCCTGCTGCTCGCGCGAGACGGCGCCCAGTACGTTCTGCCAAAGGGGGAGAACCGGCGGGGGTGCTTGTGGCTGCTGCGGCCGCTGCGGCGACAGCGCCGGGGAGCTTGACGCGTCGGTTTCGCTGCTGCCAGACCTCGCGTCCGTGCCGACGCCGAAACTGAAGCTGCCTGTCGGCAGCAGCACCATGGGCTCGTACACGACCCACCGCTTGGGCGCCTGCGCCACGAGCGTGTCCACGGTCCACTCCAGCAGCGACGAGCCTGCTCGCAGCGGCATGCTCGTAAGCGTCGGCAGCACGCTGTTGAGCCACTGGCGCACGACGGCGGCCAAGCGGCTTTCTGCCTTGGGCTTCTTGGGCCTCGCAGGCCCCGCGGGCCCCGCGGGGCCCGCGGTCTCCGTGGCCTTCGTGGGCTTTGGGCGTTTCACGAGCCGTTCCGGTTCCAGCCGTCCACCGTCATGGCCGGCCACCTGGGCGCCCCCCCCAGCTCCCTCTCGGCGTCCTCCCTCGCCAGGCGCGGTGCCGGCAGGTGCTTTCAAAATCCCCGTCACATGCACCCCTCCCCCCTCCCCCTCTTCGCCGTTTGTCCGGTCGAGATCGGACCCCATCCCGAGTGTGCAGCTTCAGGGGCTGTGCCGCATAGCCAGGGCAGTGGTAATGCCGTTTCCTAGGGAGCCGGAGCCACGAGATACCCGGCCGTGGCTCTTCCGACTTTTCAGAGAGACTCTCTTTCCCTTGGCTTCTTCCCGAGCGAAAACACAGCCGAGACGATGCCGTGGTCCTGCTGGGCAATCCAGAAAAACGGGGTCTCTGGGCTTATGTAATGCTCTGTCTGTGGATGGGAGTTCCGGAAAGATCACCGTCTTTGGCCCGTCCAGCAACGGTGATTGTTTCCTGGTCTTCGCCCGTCTCTGTTGCGGCACTGTTGTTGCTGGTATCACGGAAACTGGGCTCTCTCGGTCTTCCTTTTTTTTCCTGTCCTTTTCGGCTGTTTCGTTTTCGATCTTGGGCGGCGGCCGGCCCGCTATCTTCAATTTAAAGTGGTTTTCGACTGATGTCATGTCATAAGTGGGTCGGCCGAGCCAGTGTGGGGCGCGCGGTGATGGAAGTAGCCCGGTGATGGCGGCGCTGGGTCGCACACCAAAATGGAAGTCCCAGCCTGTCGGCGCGGGCAGGGGAAGGAGGAAGGAGCCTCGGCAGGCCCCATAGCCCTGGAGCTTTCCTTCCCAAAGCGGCGAAACCCGCCTCACCCCAGACAGAGAAAACCTGGGGAAATCTCGCCGAGGGAGCAACCGCTGCGGGCAAGTCTCTTTCCTCGCTGCCCCCGTTTTGCTGCTCTGCCTACGGAGCATTGTCCTTTGTGTGTGTCGATTGTCCTATTTTTTGCATCTTCTTGCTTCTTTCTTTTCTTTCTTTCCTGCACCCGGCTACCCATCCGTACCTCGAGAATGGCGCCCTCCGACCTTCCGCCCATCGTTCAGGTGGCGCCCGACTCTGCCGGCGCGCGCGTCAAGGACAAGGTGGTCATCATCACAGGTAAGACGGGCGTTCTTGGCCTGGCCGTGCGGCATTGAAGTCCTGTTCTCGTTTGAGCTCACGCGTTTGTCGTTCTCGTGCAGGCGCCAACTCGCTGCTCGGCATCGGCCGCGCCACCGCCCACCAGTTCGCGAAGAACGGTGCGCGCGCCGTCTACCTCTGCGACTTTGCCGACGAGTTCCTCGCCGCCCACAAGCAGGAGCTTACCGCCCAGCACCCTGGCGTCGACATCCACATCCGCCGGTTTGACGCCGCCGACGAGGCCGCCGTGCGTGACGTCATTGCCGACGCTCTGCACCGCTACGGCCGTCTCGACGTCTTCTTTGCCAACGCCGGCATCCTCGGCCCCCAGAAGCCCTTTGCCGACGTCGACTCGGCCGGCTTCATGCAGACCATGCGTGTTAACGCCCTCGGGCCCTTTCTGGCCGCCAAGTACGCCGCGCCCGCCATGCAGCAGACGTCCGCTGCGAAGCCGCACGCGAGTGGCAGCATCATCATGACCGCGTCCGTCGCCGGGCTGCGGTCCAACGCCGGGGCAACGCCGTATTCGGCGTCCAAGGCCGCCGTCATCTCGCTTGCCCAGACCCTGGCCTTCCAGCTGGCGGGCACCGGCATCCGCATCAACGCCATGTGCCCGGGCCTCATCGAGACCGGCATGACGTCGACCGTGTTCAACGCCGCGCGCGCCCGTGGCACGCAGGGCAAGATTGGCCAGCTGAACCCCCTGCGGCGCGCCGGCCACAGCGACGAGATTGCCCGCGTCGTACTGTTCCTTGGCAGCGACGATGCCAGCTACGTCAATGGCCAGGCCTGGGCCGTCGACGGCGGCCTGAGTGCTGGCCATCCCTTTGTTCCGGGGAAACTGGCGTAGTGGCGGCAAGCAAGACGAGCAAGTGCATGGGGTAAACCATTAATTGGTTGGACTTTTTTATTCTTTTAGGCTTCTTTGTCTTTCTATAACTCTCCGCATCTCTCTCTCTCCATATTCGCGTGTATCAAACTATCGTGTGCAGATACTGGCTGCCGTCAGCCATTTTATATACATGTAGCGCTTGGGCATCTACTGCAAAACACTTTCCAAGTTGGCGCTTTTTCACATCCGCGATATCTTCTCCCCCGTGAAATCACTGCCGCTATAGGAACGCCTACCAGATGCCCGGAATCACAGCCCACCGCCGACGGATCTTCTCCTCGCCAAACCGCTCAGCGTACCACCTCCGCCCCCGCACCGCCCGCGGTAACATTGAAAACACCTCGTTGACGACAAACATGCGCGCCGGCACGCAGCCCCAACCCGCCGCCATGTAGAAGCCCGTCCATTCCACCCACTCCACAAAGTAGTGCGGGTACAGCATGTACTTGAACAGGCCCGCCTCGGGGATCTGGTAGTGCTTGTCGACCGCATGTGGCGACGTGCCGTTTTGGCGAGCCACGCGCTCGCGGCGCTCTTCCTCGCGCCGTCGAATCTCGCGCAGCTCGTCGTCGTGGTAGTAGTTGGCCGCGAGGCCCAGATAGAACAGCGCAATGCCCACCGTGAACTGCAGCGTCGGGAACGGCGCCAGCTGGGCCTCCCAGTCGGCCGCCGTTGTCGGGCCGTAAGCAGCAAGCCACGAGCCGATGCACGTCGCATTCACCAGCTGGAATGCGAGCCCAAAGCACCAGACAAGCAGGTGAATGGGCGACATGGAGATCGCAATCAGCGGGTAGATCACAGCGCGGTAGCTGTAGTGGATAACCTGGCAGGTTGATGAGTGAGAGGCCGAGGGGAGAGAAAGAGAGAGAGAAGGAGGAAAAAAAAAGAAAGAAGAAGGAAGAAAGAAGAAGGAAGAAAGAAGAAGAAGAAACCTACAAAAAGACCAGCTAGGACCTTGTTCTGCCACGGGAGGTCCGCAATGCCCTCCTGCTTCGTGAGTGTGCTCATGGTGTACAGCAGCGTCAGAAAGCCAGGGCACTCCATCGTCATCCAGCCAATGCGGCCGGGAATGTTGAGAACACTGTTCACAGACGTCTTGCCCATGCCGTACCAGCCAATGAGCCATTGTACGGAAGCGAACTGGGCGTGGCAAGAGGTCAGCGGACGCGTACAATCCAAAGCCAGGGCAGGGCCCTTTCCCTTTTCGAGGCGACCAAAAACCAAACGCATCGTACCAATGGGAAGAACTGCCACGCAAACAAAAGCAGGTCGTAGTGCGCGCGACTGGCAGGCAGCCAGCCCTCGACGAGGGCCATGGTGACGTCGCTCCGTCAAGAGATTCAGGGGCCGAGTTCTCACAGAGAGCCAAGTTCCCAAACGCGGCCGTCAGATTTTTGAGAATCGTAGAAGCTCTAGGAATGCAAGGCCTCGTGAAGCACACGAGAACAAAATGCAGAAGCGGTGTGCGCGGGCGGGCTTTTGTTCCAGCAGAGTGAGAGCAGGACAGACGTCAGATGCGCCCCGACCGTAAACATTGCAGACTGTGCGCTAGTGCTGGTCTCGGCTGATGCGGGGGCCGTTGCGCCACAAGCGCAGGAGGCTGCTCTCGTGGAGATGAGAAGGAGCGTCCCCTGCGTGCCATTGGCTGCAACGGCCTGGCCGTGTTGAACAGGAGGGCCGAGTGCTTTGTATGTACGGAGTAAGCAGTAGTTCCTCGTGCTTAACAAATACCATCGCCGGTGCTCGTCGTCCGTCGTCGCAGTAAATTGCCATCCATGAGTTATCGAGGAGAATCGGCAGTGCCGTTTCATCTGACGCACGTGACCGCACGGGGTCCGGCTGTGGAAGGCCGAAGAACACGGCGGTCGTCTCGCGCTAGGAGCTATTTTGGACGATCCGGATTGGCTGGGCCGCACCCGCCTGCCAAAGGAAGGCGTTGTCATCGCCCCTTCTGCCTTCTTCCCAACGCTTTCCCGCAACCTGCTGTGTCTGGTGGCACTTTCCGTGTTCGTTCGATTCCGCCACCGCGTCTTTCGATTTTATTTTTTATTTCCAAAAGCACTTGGACGGCGGCTTCCCTCCTTCCTTCCCTCACCACGATCCCGTTGTTCTTCCCTCAAACAACTGCTAGTGGCCGATAGGGGTTTTGGACCATGCATTCACCATCCTCACTGCTTTAGCTGTCTTCCGCCAATATCTCCAGCCACGATTCATTACGGAGTAGGCAGGAAGCCACCCGAAATCGCGTTTTTGTTGTGGAGCACGGCAGGAACGACAGGCGGCTTTTGGCCCCCCCGGTTTCCTCTTGTGCGTGTCCAGCTTCACGTTTCTCCTCTTTTCCCTTTTCGCCTTTGGCTTTCGACTCTGCGCACATTTTCGGCTTCATTTCCCTTCCCCCAAAAGCGACACCAGCCGCAGACACTCCTTTTGACAGACCCGACCGTTTCTCTCCTTTCTCTGCTGCATCGCCTTTCGTTTTGTTCATTTCTCTCGTTGCATCTCATTTCCCCTCCCGCCTGTATACTTCCTCTCGCCTCTCGCAGTTGCATTTCCATCGGATTCCATCGCCAGCGACGTTTTATTCAAGCTTCCCCCCCAGCCAAACGATGGCGTTCTACGCCGCCGGCCTGCCCGTGAGTGCTTATTCTTTGCCGGGCATGCCCTCTGCTGCCGCTGCTGCTCGGCCCGGCCTGCTAACCAAAACCAAGAATGTGGCGGCGGCAACGACCGATCTGCTGCCGTCCATCGGCAACACCCTCCTCATCCCCTGGCGAGGTCCTACGTCTCCTACGTCGACATCCGCCTCGACGCAACGGCGGGGCACAGCACGAAGCGCCTCAACAACAAGCGTCGCCGCTGGCCCAGCTGTGCCAACAACTGAGGCCTCGATTCCCGCTGCTCCGACGCCGGCGGCGCCTCTTCCGGACTTCGTGCAGGGCGCTGCGATATCCTCCTTGTTGCCGACACATCTGCCTCCATCCGCCCTGCCTCTCACCGGCTTCCGGGCATCCATTGCAAATATGCCCCAGGTGTCGATCGTTGGGGCGAACCCCTTCCTGCGCCTGGCTTGCACGACGGCTGCGCTCGCCGGCGCGTCCCGACCCCAAGCAAAGACAATATCGGCAGCAACCTTGAGGCAGCTCTTCCAGCCGGCCGGCCATCGGCCGCAGCAGGCGCGGTTCTACAGCGGCAGCTCCGGTCTTACCACCGCATCCCTTCGGTCCGCTCCTGGCGCCTTATTTGCTTCCCGCCGGCCTGCCGCATCCTTTGCGCAGGTGGCGCAGCCCATGCTTCGTCAACCACAGCAGCGCGGCATCATGACCAACGGCGGCATCTCACGGAATCTCCTCGAAAACCGCGAGGCCGCTGCAAACCGGAACCCCAACAGTGCCATGGCCCAGACTGCTTTCTACCAGGTGTTGCTCAAGGCCAACATGCCACTGATTGTCATCGAGCGCTACAACTCGGGTCGCTTCGCGTCCAACGAGGCCACGACTGAGGCGTACCACCGTGCGTTGGGCATGGTCAGTGCGTCGCCCGGTGCCGTCGCCGCCGCCTCTTCTCTCGGATCGGATATCTCCAGTGTCGGTGGCGGTGCTGGCTCTGGAATTGCTGCAAACAACACGCACCTGTCGACCGCGCAGCTGCAGGCCGTGGGACAGGCAATTGCAGCACAGCACCGCGGCGCGTCCATGGCCGTTGGCAAGGGTGCGCAGGGAACTGGTGCCAAGGATGCGCCGATCCACGTCGTGGTGGACCAGCCGATAGGTGACGTGCTCTTCCGCTGGATCAAGTTTGTTCTTTGGTTTTGCCTGTTCACATACTTCAGCCTGGTTGTCATAACGATGCTGATAGAGGGACTGAACACGTTCAAGCGTCCTACGGGTCGCTCCGACAACGAGGTCAAGGCCGAGAGCCAAAAGACCCGCTTCTCAGACGTGCACGGCTGCGAAGAGGCCAAGGAGGAGCTGCAGGAACTCGTCGAGTTCCTGAAGAACCCATCTGACTTCTCGACCCTGGGTGGCAAGCTGCCCAAGGGCATTCTGCTCGTTGGCCCCCCCGGTACCGGCAAGACGCTGCTTGCACGCGCCGTGGCGGGGGAGGCTGGTGTGCCGTTCTTTTACATGTCCGGAAGCGAGTTCGATGAGGTCTACGTCGGCGTCGGTGCCAAACGCGTGCGCGAGCTGTTCAGCGCAGCGCGGGCCAAGTCTCCTGCTATTGTTTTTATTGACGAGCTCGACGCGATCGGCAGCCGCCGCAACTCCCGGGATGCAGCCTACGTCAAGCAGACTCTGAACCAGCTTCTGACGGAGCTCGACGGTTTCGAGCAGAACAGCGGTGTGATTATTCTCGCGGCGACAAACTTCCCCGAACTGCTCGACAAGGCCCTGACGCGTCCCGGCCGCTTCGACCGCCTCGTGAACGTGGACCTGCCCGACGTGCGCGGTCGCCTGGCCATTCTGAAGCATCACGCCACCAAGGTCAAGGCCTCCAAGGACGTTGACCTCAACTCGATTGCGCTGCAAACATCAGGACTGTCGGGTGCGGAGCTCGAGAGCATTGTGAACCAGGCAGCAATCCACGCGAGCAAGGCCAAGTCGGCCTCGGTAACCAAGACGGACTTTGACTGGGCCAAGGACAAGGTGATCATGGGCGCCGAGCGCAAGAGCATGGTGATCAGCCCCAAGGAGAAGGAGCTCACCGCGTACCACGAAGCCGGCCACGCACTGGTCAGCTACTTCAGCCCTTCGGCACCCAACAAGCTCTACAAGGTGACTGTACTGCCGCGTGGCAGTTCTCTGGGGCACACGTCGATGCTTCCGGAGATGGACAAGTACTCGTACAGCGTCAAGGATTTCCTGGCCATGATTGATGTGTCCCTGGGTGGCAAGTTGGCGGAGGAAATCGTCTACGGCAATGAGATGGTGACGGGAGGTGCTTCAAGCGTGAGTAGCTCCGTTCCCCCCCTTAATCATTGTTGTTGTTTTTTGGCGATGAAGGAAGAGACTAACTCGTGCAGGACCTTGAACACGCCACGTCCATTGCATACCGCATGGTCACGCAGCTCGGCATGTCGGAGAAGGTCGGCCCCGTGCAGTTCTGGAACCGGTACAACCAGCTGAGCTCCGAGACCAAGTCAATCATCGAGTCAGAGGTGCAGAAGACGCTGGTCGAGGCGTACGACCGCTCGCGCAAGCTTCTGCAGTCGAAGCGGAAAGAGCTGGATCTGCTGGCCAAAGCACTGCTGCAGTACGAGACGCTGGACAAGGAAGAAGTCCTGAAAGTGATCTCGGGCCAGAAGCTGACCGATCGGATTGCCGTCCCCGCCGGCCCCATGCTGGTGCCCAAGACGTCCAACCCGCTGGAGGACGATGTGCCCGACGGCATGCCCGGCGGGCCTATCGGTCCAGACAGCGACGATACCAAAGAACCACCGTCGCCACCACAGACTGCGGCGCCCTAGGAATGAGAGCGGCAAGCTGACGACGGCAGAGACCGAACGGGTTAGGCTAGACGGGGTTGAGGAGTCTTTTATGTATTGGAAAGGGCGGCAGATTAGACATGGGCCGAGACGTTTCGGCGGAAAGGCCCCGTTTGGACGAGAAAGGTTGGAAAACAGAAAACAGAGCATTGTTCGCGGCGGGATCGGTCCCAGACGGGCGTGGCCCAGACGGGCACGGAGCCTGATAGCTCTTGGGATGATTCGAGGTCCCTCCCCTGCTCTTGGTTTCGAAGAGCTGTCACAATCCTCTCCACCACAAGGCTGCATTCTTCAAAAACCGAATGCAGCTGTTCGTATATACTTTTTTCCTTTGCTTCCTTGAATCCACAGTCCTCAACACATTCCCGCCGTTTCGACGTGACGCAATCTATGCCGTGCGACTTCATTTGTGGAGCATTAGAGGCTGCGGCTCTGCTCAGGGGATGTTGGGCGGCGGTGTTACCAGTCGTTGTTAAGAAGGCGCCTCGCGTCATTGCCTTGCTAAACGCCATCGGCTTTAGGCTGCGATCGTCGTTCGTCAAGGCGAGGCAGTTATCGCCGATGGCATCAAGGACGGTCTTTGCGTTAGAGCGTCAGGGTTTGCGGAGTATTAGTCGATGGCGGGGGGTGGGGACGGCCGATGTTTGGTCATGCTTTTTATTATTAATCTGTGGAACCAGTTTGGTCGGTTTTTATCGCGGAAGCAGAGAAAGAAGCAGAGAGAGGGAGGGGGGGCACGGAGGGGGACGGGGGGGACGGGAAAGAGCCACCGAGGTGGCGTGTAAGTGGGGAGCTCTCGTGTCTTCCTTCTTTGTTCCGGGAAAGAGCAGCGGGAGGCTCTCATCTGTCACTTGCTTTCATCATTTGTGTGGCAAGGGACTGCAGCTGGCCTGGCCCCGCCGGCCGGCAATGCCTGTTTTGCTCCTTCCCGGTCGTTGACAATCGCTGGCCAGGCCAGCGACTATTTCCCGTCGGCCAGCATTGGGGCGGGGCAGGAGCGAGGAAGGCGCGAAGCGTCTTGGGCGAAGACAGGCCGCTTCTTAGCTGTTGCTTCCGTAATCTCTGTAATCAGGAAAGCAGTAGCCGGCGATCGACTCGAAGCAGCCGGCGCGGAAGGAGGGAGGCTATTGAGGAAGAGGTATAAATATCGCGCGATGCCGGCGGTCTTGCTGGTCTTTGTCCACGTCGGCCAGCCCACCACCCTCCTCCCAGTCTCCTACCACCTCGATCGCATCCGCGGCCTTGCCTATCCCTCCTGCGCAGCTCTCGCGAAGTTTCCTACAAAAAGGCCAATTGCCATTTCCCAACGTTCCACAGCAGCCATGACCAAAGTTCTCGTCACCGGTAAGTTTAGGATGCTCGCATGTCCTCTCGCCCTCTCTCTCTCCCCCTCCCTCTCCCTCCGTCTCTCGCCCTCTCTCTTCCATTTTGTTCTTTTCAACCCCCCCCCTTATCGCCCGTGTTACCCCGCTAACAGCTCAGGCGGCTCCGGCTTCATCGCCGCACACATTCTCCAGCAGCTCCTCGCCAAGGGCCATTCCGTCGTCACCACGGTCCGCACCAAGGAGAAGGCCGACCGCATACACGAGGCCTACCCAGACCTCGGCAAAGACCGCCTCCAGACCGAACTCACGCCCGACCTCGCCCGGGCCGATGCCTTTGACCAGGTCGTCCAGATCCCTGGTATCGAGGTCGTGCTGCACACGGCCTCGCCCTTCCACTTCCGCATCACCGACCCCGTCAAAGACCTCGTTGACCCGGCCGTCATTGGCACCACGGGCATACTCAAGGCCATCAAGAAGTACGCGCCCCAGGTGCGCCGCGTCGTGGTGACCTCGTCGTTTGCCGCCATCTTGGACGCCGACACATGGCAGGACCCCAAGACCGTGTTCTCGGAAAAGTCGTGGAACCCCATCACAATCGAAGACGTCAAGGGCGACCCAGGCGCCGGCTACCGGGCGTCCAAGACCCTCGCCGAGCGCGCCGCGTGGGACTTTATTGTGGACGAGCGGCCTGACTTTGACCTCGCCACAGTCAACCCCCCCATGGTGTTCGGCCCCGTCGTGCACCACCTCGAGGGCCTGGCGTCAATCAACACGAGCAATGAGCGGATTGTGAATGCGATCACGGGCCTGTGGAAGGCGCAGGCCGTGATCCCCGAACCGGGCGTGGCTCTGAACTGGGTCGACGTGCGGGACGTCGCCGCGGCACACATCTCGGCAGGTCTCGAGAAGCCCGCGGCGGGCGGCCACCGGCTGTTCACGACGGCGGGCTTCTTCACCAACCGACAGATCCTGGAGATTCTGATCAAGAACTTCCCCGAGTACGCCGACCGCCTACCGTCGTTGGATGTCCCTGGTGGCGCCGGCCCCGCCGAGCATTACGCCTATGACAACAAGGAGACAGAGCAGTTGCTGGGGATCCACTGGATCGCGCTGGAGAAGACCATCGTCGACACGGTCAAGAGCGTGCAGAAGCATCTGGACTAGGCAGGGAGGGCGGGGGGATGCGGTGGAAGCATAGTCGCAAAAGTCTTGTGTGTAGAGTAGCCTGGATCTACAAAACATTTGGATACCATTGTCCCACAGGGTGCCTTTTTTTTTTTTTACTGTTCTTGCAAACCGTTCCGTGGAACAGACGTGTGACCTATGCGTCCACCTCCATTGGCTGTGGCTGGTGCTGTGCGAGGCTGGCAATCTCGTCCAGGAGGCTCGTCCGCCAGGCGTCGTACTCTTTCTGCTTGGCCTCGCTCAGGAAATCGTACCGCGCCTGGAACATGCTGTCGGCGCGCCACACCTTTGTCGGGATGCTCATGCCGCCGCCGTCGCCATCGTACCCGTCGTCTTCCGCGTCGGAGCCCCACGGCCCCTCGCCGTCCTGGGCGTCGAGCTCCTCTCGGCTCGTGCCCTGCAGGTGGGCAATGTCCTGGTACCAGTCGCTCTGGAGCCACTGCTGCTCGGACACGACCACGAGCGCGTCGCGGAACGTCCGCCGCTGCAGGTCCTGCCAGCCGGCCCAGCTGGCCTCGTCGTCGACGGCCGTGGCACCGTCCTTTGCGCCCACAACGCTCCGGACCTTTTCGAACACGCCCAGGATCGCCTTTTCGTCCATCTGGTACTGGCGCTCCTCAAGCCCGCCGCCGCCGCCGCCGCCGCCGCCGCCACCACCTTCTGCCGCTGCTGCTTTTTTCTTCTCCTCCCTCGAGCTCTCTCGCCACGACGTCACGCAGTATAGATACAGGGCAGCCGTTAGCGCCGTGAGGCTCTCGTCCAGCCATTCAGACATGTCTTCGTCCTCAGCCTCGTCGTCGTCGTCGTCGTCGTCTGCCGCGACGGCAGCTCTGTCCCGCGGCTGGTTCTTTTTGATCTTGGTAGCAATGGCGACGTCCCGGCGGATGGCCGACAGGCCAGCCATGATCGTCGGGGCCAGTCGCGTGTGGCCGAGCTCGTGGCAGACGAAGCGCACCGTTGGCCGCAGCCAGGGAGGGAACTGCGAAGACGCGGCGGCGCGCTGGGCTGGGCGGACAATCTGCTTTCTCGGAGTCGGCTGCTGCTGCTTCTGCTGCTGCTGTGGCGCGGGTCGCGGCGCCGTAGCGGATGGTGTGTCCGACGACGTCGCCGGCGCCGGCGAGCGCAGGCTGTTTCCGTTCTCGATGCGTGTGCTCGCGGCCGAAGCGGCCGGCTTCAGGATGGTGTTGAGGTGTGCGTAGAGGCGCTTGTACAGCCGCGGCTGGATCGGCGGGCGCGGTTCGATTGGGGGAAGGTTGAGGCTCGTTTTGAGGCTGTCCAGTAGAAAAGAGTTTCAGCTTCTCGTCTCTCTCTCTCCCCCCTTTGCAAATCCGCATTGTCCCCCCCCCCCCCCCAAAACAACAACCCAGCTGGCCGTTTTCGCCCAGTCGTCCTCACCGATCACACGCAATGTGCGCGCACGCATACGGGCGCGCAAGCTCCTCGTCCGCCTTGAGCATGCTGGCGCGGTGCCGCGACTGCGCAAGCAGCGAGCCCGCCAGCTCGGCCAGCTGCGGCGGGAGCGCGCCGTTGTGTGTCGGCAGCAGCGACCGCAGTGCCTGGTCGGTCGACCGGTTCATCGTTGAAAGAAGGGTGGGATTTTGCGTTGATGGAGGGCTTGGCCACGTCTGAGTAGAATCAGGCCCAACTTGCTGGGGAACGAATTTTGGTCGGAGAACAGAATCGGGGCGCTTCAGCGCGACGGGGACGCGCTTATGACGTACGTAGCGCGACGGGCAGCTCCAAATTCGGCCGTCGTCAGCGCTTGGACCAGCTAAAGACCCCTAAAAACACCGAAAGCGCTGCTCTGTCCTCGACAAAGAAATACTACTATTATTAGTAGTATTGCCATGCCGACGAAAAGGAAAAGGGGGCGGCGAGCCTCCTGCACCGATTGATTGCCCGCGACGCCCTCCGATCGGCCTCACCAAAACAAGGCCATAAATACACACACACATACACACACACATAAATCAACATGCGCCCGGTACGGCTGCTCGCGACGGCTGGTCTGCTGGCGGGTGCGCTTGCGCACGGCGACCGTGTCCCCAGCAAGAAGCCCGAGGTGGGCGAGAACGCCGACTGGATTACGCGGCACATGGCAGGTGAGACAATGCCAAGGGAGGGTGTGCAGGTGCGGGTGCGGGTGCGAGGACGCAAGGGACGGCGAGAGACAGCCGGAATGCATTTTTGTTGGTGCCGATGCTGACCAGAAACCCCTCCCCCCCCCCCCCCCCCTTCCAGAGGAGCATCACATTAGCGACTTTGATGGCGACTCCTTCTTCACGCTGCACGACTTTGACAGCGACGGCTTCCTCTCAGCCACCGAGATCGAGCGCACCTACGGCCTGCACGACGCGTCCAACGACG
Source organism: Ophiostoma pallidulum (assembly GCA_019925425.1). Classification (NCBI taxonomy): domain Eukaryota; kingdom Fungi; phylum Ascomycota; class Sordariomycetes; order Ophiostomatales; family Ophiostomataceae; genus Ophiostoma; species Ophiostoma pallidulum. The sequence continues at coordinate 46,910 of JADHKO010000128.1, forward strand.
GCCTGGCGCAGGACAAGCGCGACGCCGTGGCGCCCGCCGTGCTGGCGCTGTTCGACACGAACGGCGACGGCCGCATCAGCCGGTCCGAGTGGCGCCAGGCGTACGACGAGGACGGCAAGACGCTGGCCGACTTGGGGACGGGCCCCGGCCACCACGGCGACGACGAGTACGAGTACGAGATCCACCACTGGGAGAAGTACCACGACGAGAACACGAAGCTCGAAGACCTGACGCACCCCGAGGACATTGCGCATTTCAAGTACCACGAGGACCTCGACGCCAAGGAGAACGCGGAGGACCAGGAGCGGCAGATGCGGAAGCACCGCCCCATTGTGTGGAACAACGTGCCCGTGATGTTCCGCCGCCGGGTCCAGCCAAGGAAAGGTTGAGAGGGGGCATGCTGCAAGAGACGTCGATTCCGTGGATGGTCATATATATATATATATGTACGCGGTTGGACATGGCCAAAAAAGACTGGGATATGATTTCGTATGCAAAATAGCCCTCTCTGCCGGAGGAATAAGAGATGACAAAAAACAGTACATAATACAGATAAGACCAGCGCCCTGCCCAGTGTAAAACGAAAGAGAAAGGAAGAAAAAGAAAAGAAAGCAAGGGAAAGCGCGAGGACAAAAAGGGGGCCAACAGCAGCGTCCATACAGACACGGTCGTCGCCGGACGTGTTTTTGTTTTGTTCGCAGCCCCCCCGGAAGGTCGCAGTTGTCCACCAGAGCGCAAACACTACAAAAAGTAGTCGCTCGGACCCCGGCGGCTGAACGGCGTGTGCCGGAACTCGTCGGGCACCGCCGAGAAGATGCGGAACTTGGACTCGAGGTTGTTGTCGACCGTCATGATGGACGCCACGTTGCCGCAGCGGTAGCAGTAGTTGGGCGCCGACCACACGGTCACCACCGACTTCTCGGGGAAGTGGAACTTGTAGCCCTCGTTCACCAGCTGGTGCGCGCGCGCAATCGTCTTGAGCCCGTTGACGTGGTTGAACTCGTGGGCCACCTTGTCGCCAAACAGCCAGCCGGCGCCGCGCGGGCTGACCGCCCACGCCTCAATGTCCTCGGGGTCGCTCCACACGAGATCGCAAAAGGCGCCCTCGTGCGGGATCTCCTGGGCGCGCGCCACGACGCGGATCTGGTCGATGGTGCGGATCTCGGGCGAGAGGCCGCCGTGCACGCACAGCACCGTGCCGTCGACAATGGCGGCAAGCACGAGGAAGTCAAACACCTGGCAGCACGCCTTCCAGACCGACGCGTTGCCGTACTTTTGCTGGCACTCTTCGTAGAAGCCGTACACCTGCGTGATCTGGCGGGACTCGTGGTTGCCGCGGACGAGAACGATGCGGTCGGGGTATCTGGACGGTTAGCAAGAGATGGACCCCCCCCCCCTTCTCCATGCCGTGGAAATGGACTCACTTTGCTTTCAGACACATCAAAAGGGTGAACGTCTCGAGACTGAAGTAACCGCGATCCACAAAGTCGCCCAAAAACACAAAGCGCGTGTCTGCCGACTGCGACGTGCTGGATGCGCCCTCGGTCGTGTTGCCCGAGTGGCTGACGTCGCCGCTCGCTGCATCTTCCGCGCCCGCTGCCCCCTCTGCCCCCATTGCTGCTCCGCCCTCCTCCCCTTCCTCTGCATCTGCATCGGTGTCTGCCGCTCCCGTGCCGCCGCCGCCACCGCCGCCGCCGCTGCCGCCGCTGCCAGAAGGGCCGTCCGCGCCCGACCGTATCCTTCTCCGTAGCCGTGGGTTGCGGATCTCCGTTGGCGGCTCAATGTCCTCAGACGTAATCACCGCCGTCATCGTCCTCGGCGCCTGCACGTCCGTCTCACCCGGCATGCCTCCGGCCACACGAAACAGCTCGAGCAGGTCGTAGAACTGGCCATGGATGTCGCCGCATATCGTCACAGGGGTGGAAACTGGCTGGATGTTGGACTCTGCGGCAATTAGCATGTATCCCCTTGCCCCGCCTTCTACCAACACGACGTGCCCTCATCTCGTAGACTCACCCTCCATCAGAACCTCCTTCACCATCTCGCACAGCTGCTTCATCACTGGCTCCGGCAGATAGTGGCACTGCTTGGCCTCCTCGAGCCACTCGTCTAGGCCCGCGCCGGGCGTCAGCGTGGCCGGCCCTGGCCGTGGAACGTCGGCCATGTTTGTGTGTGTGTGTGTGTGATTGGGGGTGGAGCGCGGGGTGGTGCTGGATCGCAGGACTGGCGTCGGTCGTGTCGTCTCGCCGCCCTCGTTGTTGGCTGTTCGTTGCCGTCTGTCGTCTGTCGTCGCGATGCCCCGTAGTTGCAGGTCCGCTTGCAGAGCCGCCGGCAGTGTTTGGACAGAGAATGGGGTATCTGTGTGGCTGCAAAATGGCGTGCTGTGTCGTCGGGAAGCGCAGAACTGGATGGCCGCCGCCCGCGATACGTCGTTGATGGTTGATCACGGACCGGTGATAAACGGGGCAAAACAGGGCCCCTCCAGCAAAATGCCGGCTGCTCCTAAAACGTGGCGCTGGAAACGGCCTAATCGTCTCAGCTGCGACCTCGCTACAACAAGCCACAGCGTTCAATTTCTCCACTATCCCCCCCCCGCCTTCGAACCAAGCCCGGCTAATCAGTTGATCCGTGCAGACAACACCCTGAAAGAGGAAACAGCCCTCGTTACAAACGGAGGAAGCTGCGATTCACGGCGACGACGGGCCATTCGTTCCCTGGCGCAACATCAAGACGCAGATGCGCTGCGCATTCCGCCGACCGGCCTTTGGTCGTGGCACGCCCCTTTGGGAGCCCGGATAACAGTTTCGTCCGCACCAGGGCGCCATGGCCGCTTCCGTGCAGACTAAACATCGGTTTCCAGTCTGACGGCGAGACTGGTTCTTTGGCAGCTTTCATCTCGGCCCCAGCGCTCACGGACACAGTCGCGGCAAAGCTGCAAGCCTCCACATGAATGCTCAGGGAGATGGGAAAGTCGTTTCCTGGAAACAACTATGAGGGTTTCCATCGCGTTCGAGTCTTGGACCGCCGTCGGCGTCTTTTGATACAACATGAGCTTTAGGTGGGGCGGAGCCTGAATTACATAAGAATGCAAAAGGGGATCGCGGCGCCGGAGGAGATGCAAGAGAGGAAGGAACCATCAGTTACCCCAAGCAAGCTGGTGATAAGGGCAGCTGTTGGAAAGAGCGAAGAGCTCTGCGGTGTCCAGAAGGCGCCCAGGTCGGAAGGAGCTGCATGAATAATCCGTGAGGCTACAACGTGCGAGGCTGCAAATGCACTCCGGCGCGGTTACGTCGCCACACGTGATGGCCCACAATTAGCGAATCCGTGCGACACATCGAATTCCCAATGTCAAGAAACAAGAAAAGCGAATCTGCAACGTCCGCCCAGGGCCAAACGCAACGTCCAACATCAACCCCGCCGCCTCGCTGACGACAAGAGACCACGAGTTTCCGTCCGCGCAGCCTCATGCCGTTCAGCTCGTAGAGACTCTCTCACCGATGTCAGCGCCGCGAGGTTTGCTGTCGCGGAAGGCGAACGGCGTGTTGCCCGCGGCCGCTGGCAAGACATTGACGACGACAACAGCTACAACTACAACAACGGCTACCGCGGGCGATACGGCCAAGGGCACTGCCAAGGCCAAGACCGCCCCGGAGAGCGAAAAGGTCGTCATCCGCCGCCTGCCCCCCGGACTGACCGAAGATGAATTCCGGGCCATCCTCGGCGACGACTGGAAACCTGGCGGCAACAAGGTTGGCTGGAGCTCGTTCCATGCCGGCAAGGTGTCCAAGGAGTCAGTCTTTCCCGTCCTCTATCGGTCTGCTCCCCGTTTTGGCTAACAGTCGATCTTTCTCGTATTTGACAGCCCCTCAAAGCCCTCCCGCCCCGCCTTTGTAACCCTCCACGTCCTGCGCCGCGAAGACCTCGGCGCCCTCTCGGAGGCTGTGCGCACCGCTGCCTGGTTCGACTCCAAGGACGCCAAAGATGCCTTGGCGAACAATGTTCTCCTGGCCCCGCCAGCAGCCGAGTTCTCCATCTACAAAAAGGTGCCGAGCGGCAAGCGCCGTGTTGCCGAACTCCAGGGCACGATTGACCAGGACCCGAGGTTCATGGCCTTCCTCGAGTCCCTGGCAAACCCGGGGGCTGCTGCAGCGGGCGCAGGGGCTGGGACGGCGGCAGTCGATGGTGCTGTTACAAAGGACGGCGCCGCGGGTACAGAGAACGGTGCCGCCGCGGCCGGCAACGACGACGACAAGCCCAAGACCAAGGCCACATCCACGCCACTTATCGATTTTTTGCGTGAGAAGAAGGCCAACAAGAGCAAGGACGCTGCCAACTCCAAGGGCTCCAGAAGAGACGGCAAGGGCAAAGGCAATGCGGCAGGAGGCGGCGGCGGCGGCGACAACGAGAGCTCGCGAAAGAGCCGTGGCGGCAAGGACAGAGGAGACCGCAAGGACAGAGACAAGGGAAAGGACGGCACGCGGTCCAGCGGTCGGACCAAGGCCACCGTCAAGATCCTAATGAAGAAGGCAGGCGCCGCCACAACGCCGTCTGCGCTCGTCACTGATGCGAAAAAAGCCGGCTCCGGAACAACAGCAACAGCAACAGCAACCACAACCACAACCGCATCAGCGGCGTCGTCCTCGGCTGCTGCCGCTGCCACCAAGGAGGACGGTGCTCCAAAGAACCGCCGCGCTGGGATCTTGGCCGCTGCACGAATCCTGCAGCGCGACCTCGGCCTCAGCCCAGGCATCGCCCATCGACGAGCATGGGCCGCGGCTACGCAGGTGGAAGGCGATGAGAAGTCTACGGCCGGTGCCAACAACACAAACAATAACAGCAGCGGCAGCAGCAGCGGCAGCGGTCGGGGCAGCAAGAATGGAAGTGGCAAGGAGAATGCAGAGAACGGAGCGTCGACGCCAGCCGCGAATGCCAAGACCACGGCTCCCGCCGCTGCATCGTCCCAGCGTGCATCCTCTCCCGCGGCAGCATCTGCGTCTGGTAGCACAAAGGGCGGATCCCGCGAAGAACGGTCGTCCCGCGGGTCAAGAGGAAGGAAGAACGATTCCGGCAAAGGCGGGAAGGGCGGTGCAAGCGCCGACGGCAAGGCTGCTGAGTCTGCACAGGCAGTGGTCGTGCCAACCAAGATTCTTCTGAAGAAGAAGGACGGCCCGTCAGGAACGACAATCACAACAACGGCAGCAGCCGCTGCTGCTACTACCACTGCTGCTACTGCTACTGGTGCTTCTGCCTCTTCTGCAGCGGCATCGACGAAAGCAGAATCTGTGTCTGGTACGCCAAAGGCAAGTGGCGGCGGCAAAGCCGACCCGAAAGAGAAGGGCAAAGCAGGACCGGGCGAAGGAGGAAGCAGCGGCAGTGGTGGCCGCAGCCGGAAGCCCAAGGATGGAGGGTCGTCTTCCCAGGCACAAGCTTCGTCCTCGGCCTCGGCGGGTGGAGGGGCGGCTACCCCCCCGAAGACGCGCGGCTTCGTCAAGCATGCCAACCCGTCGCAAGGCGTCACAGAGGCCCTGCTGAAGACGGCCATGCAAGCATTCGGTACGGTGACCTTTGTCGAGATCGACCAGCGGAAGGGCTTTGCCTTTGTTGATTTTGCCGACCCGGACAGCCTCGCCAAGGCCATGGCCGCCTCGCCCATTGCGGTCGCGCAGGCCGCCGTTCAAGTGCTTGAGCGAAAGAGCCAGGGCCGGGGCCGCGACGCAAAGAAGGGCGGCGGCAGCGGGGGCGACGTGGGTGGCGGCAAAGGTGGGGGAGGCGGGGACAAGACTGCCGCTTCGCCTCCGGCTGATGCTAGTGCTGGTGATTCCGCCGCCGCCGTGTCGTCTGATGTGGCGTCTGTCAGCGGCAGTGCGACCGGTGGTGCGGGCGGTGGCCGTGGGGCCGATGCGAAGCGGGCACCGCGGCACCGGAATGGACGCAGACGAGGCGGCGGCGGCGGTGGGGATGGCGAGGCCAAGGAGGGTGGCGGAGGGGACAACAGTGGCGGTGGTGGCCGGGGCAGCAGACGAGCCGGTGCGTCCGCAGAGGGAAGCACTGCCAAGGCAACAGGATGAAAGTTTTTTTTATTTTTTTTCTCCTCTTGCCTTATCCCTTCCATGCACTGCCGCGACTCACTCACGATGGAGCGAGACGACAGCAGTGGCCAACGAGACGACCCGACACGGTTGGCGGCCAAAGCCCCCCCCCCCCCCCCCAAACGCCGTCCCCGAATACGTGGAGAGTTCTGCTTCACGGCCTGATTATTTCAATGATGTCCCGAGACAGCATGATTACCATCAAAAGACGAAGAGGCACGGAGAGAGAGAGAGAGATAAGGGAGAGAGAGAAGCGAGAGAAACAGCGACTCTCTGCCAACCCTCTTCCATTGGACCGACGGAAGAAGAAAGCTTGGCCACAGTTTCATTTTCTTTTTTTCTACCAGGAGGGCCAGAACCAGGAAAGCTCGGGCGATATCGCCTCAAAGGTTCCAGCGCGCGGAGCTCGCCTCCCCCCCAAGGGAGGGGCAGAACTGCCAGCAGGCAGCCCAGCGTGCGCCCCGGCCACATATCGTGTTAGCAGGAGGCGAAACAGGCAGAGCGGAATGCGGACAAGCAGCACGACCAAGGAGGGGGGGGGGGGGCGCCACCCTGGCCACCGGTCTCCTGTTTTGCTGGGTGCCATAGTTTCGGTCTCCGGGCTCCCCTCCCCCCTGTTCGATGCCATCATGGCCTTTTTGTTGTTGTTGTTGTTGTCGAGAGAGAGAGAAGAGAAGGCAAGCGCTGTCAAGGGGGCCAAGACATCACAATAGTCTGGGAAGAGGGAGCAAAGTGGAAAAGATGCAAGTTGGGCAGTGGGATTCGTTGGCCGGCCCTGCCCGCGCCTCCGTCTCCTCTTCTCCTGTCGAGTCCGGACGTGAGCATACGATAAACCAATCCTCCAGATCTTACATAAAAAATAGATGAAAAGCAATGGCCTTCATCCTTCACAGTCATCACCATAATCCCATGGGCGACGACAGGCAAGAAGTAAGAAAAAACCTGCCATGAAGCCGGGCCACCTGGTCGTGTCTGTCCTGGTCGGTCAGTTACAAAACTGACCAGTTGGTCAAAAGCCAAAAATAAATACATGTAATATTTCTACTTTTTTCTATACCATCTTGGCAACACCATCGATCCCATGACAGGAAACGCACCCCCCACCCCTCACCCGGTCGATTCCATAATAGCACGGCAAACATGGACGCCGCTACGGTCGACGGACGAAGAGGCGTTGTACTTGAGCAGAAGAAGAAGGGGACGCTGCTGCCTAGGGGGGAAGATTACGCGATTCTGAAGTGTGTGACTGGGATGGTCACAGGACCCTCTTTGGAGAGCGCGAGGTCAGCCAAGCAGCTTTTGCAGGCTTTCACTTTGCAGGCTTTCACTTTGCAGGCTTTCACTTTTTGTTTTGGAAGAGAGAGCAAGGGAGAGAGAGCCAGCTTGTATTCCCGCCAGCTACGCTGTTTTTTTCTTTGTCAAGTTGCCTTGTCGTCTATGGAATGGGAAAGATATCGAAAAAAGAAAATGCTGAAAATGGAAGTGATTCCCCCTCGAGAGGATGGAATCAGCTTCACCTCCTTTTTTTTTTTTCAAATGTTGATGGAGGGGTAGCCTGCCGCCGTGGCTGAACAGATAAACAAACGGTTGATAAATGGAAAAAGAAAAAGAAAAGCATCGCAAAACTATTTACAAATGCGAGCTATTTGACAGGTGGCCTTGTGGCAGTCCTCTTCCCCCTCTCGTGTCTATGAATGTGCTTCGCCGTGCGTTGCCGCGTGCGGCTTCCCTCCTCTTGATGGGGCAATACATGATAATGAACAGTGTGGACAGACGTCGTATCTTGACAAAAAGAAAGAAGAAAAAAAGGAGGAAAAAAAACAAAAGTCGACAAAATAAATCAAACCCAGACCTTCTGAGGAGGACAGGTAACATTCCGGAGAGAATACTGTCCAATGCGCGCTGAGCTTCCCCCCCCCCCTTCCCTCTGTCCCTCATCTTGTTTCCCATCCTCGTAGATGACCATAACCGCTCTCTCTAGCCCCTGTGTCTGTTAACATACATGATGTGATAATGGTATACATGATTCTCCCATCTCCCCCCTGAACCCCGATGTGCCCGAGTCTATGTCCGTATTCAAAAACATGAAGAAAATGAAAGATAAAGGAAATGGAAAATGCCCGAGATGAAATGAAAATAAAAAACGCCGTAGCCGCTACCACACCACCTTGCGACGCCCCCTCGTGGGGTTGTTTCCCGTTGCCAGTGCCCCGTCGTACAAAAAAGAGGTAACCACCTCCGCTGGTTACAACATGACATGTCTCAGATCGAAATCACCAAACTGCAGGGGTTGGAAATCAAGCCCAGAACAGGGTGAGCACAAAAGAAATAGAGGAACAAACGTAGAGCGCCCGAGGAAGAGATGCAACATTGCGTTGGGTGTCTGAAAGGCCGGTATGCAGAAAGCGTGCTGAATGGGTTGAGAAAGATGGATAAAAAGAGAACAAAGATGAAGAAGAATGCGAACAACATGAAGAAAGAAGGCCGGCGAGAAAGGAAACGTGCAAGGGGTATATGTGTCTGTCTTCGTAGATTCTCTGTTTTTTGAGAGAGTTGCAGTTATCGCCGTGGGTGGCGCGGGTCGCGCGGTGCTGCATACCCTGCATAGTAGGCAGCGTCCTGGTAGGGATCGATGCAGCTCTCGTCCACAAGCATAACGGACGGGTGGATTGACCGCACCGCGTCTTTGCCCATGTCGCCGCCGCGGGGGGAGATGAGTGTCGACTGTGGCGGGGCGCCAAAGTGTGGTTGCAGCGACGATGGATAGGCGGAGCGGCTGTAGTATGCAGCGACGGGAGGCTGGCCGCCGTGGCCGGACATGGCGCTGACTGGTGGTGCAGAGCGCTGGACGCCCTTGTTGGGTGAGACGGGCGTCTGAGCGACGGCGACGGGGCGGTGTGACAAGGGTCCCGAGGACAGCGCCGGGGCGCCGGGGCCGAAGCCTTCAACATAGCTCTGACGACGCTGGCGCTGTGCGAGGGGCCGGCCGGCACCGCTCTCGGTGCTGGTGTTGCTTCCGTTGCTGCCGCTGCTGCCGTTTCCACTGGCGCTGCTCTTGTGGTGCTTGTGCGAGGCGGCGGATGGTATGACCAATGAGGAGGCGAGCGGGCCGGCGCTGTCGTTGTGGCTGTCGTCTTTGGGGTCGAAGCGGTGCGAGAGGCGCAGCTTCTGCTCCTTCTCATGGTCGTGCTTGCTGCCCTGGCGCGAGAGCTTGGCGGTGCTGGTGCTGCTGCTGGCGCTGGCGCTGCCGACCTTGGCGCGCGAGCTGCTGTGGCTGCTGTGGCTGCTATGGCTGCTGTGGCTGCTGCCTCCGGAGCTGGTGCCGCTGCCTGCGCTGCTGCTCTTTGTCGATGGCGATCCCTTTCCGTCCCTCGAGTGCCTGCTGGACGAGGAGGCCGAGGACTTGGGCTGCTCCGCGTGGTGTCCGGGGAAGGCTCCATGGATCGGAGCCGGATTGTGAGGGCTGGTACCCAGGCCGCCACCAGAGGCGGACGCCATGTTGTGCTGCATCTCGTTGAAGCGAGCGTTGGCGACGGCAAGCTCTTCCCGCAGCTTGTCCACTGTGTCGCTCAGCTCCTCGATCTCGGATTTGAGTGCTGTGTTCTCATGAAACAGTTTTTCCTTTTCGTCTTCGATCTGCTCGCTGTGGTCGAGCGCGGCGCGCCACTTGGCCTCGGCCTCGGAGGACTTCTTCTGGGCCCGGCTGATGTCTCCCTCCAGTTCCTCGGCAGTGGTCTGCCAATGGTCTCGGTCGGCCTGGACGGCACGGTAGGCCTCCTGTAGGGCAGGCAGCTCGTTCCAAGGGCTGGCGGTGCTGCCAGCGGCAGAGAAGCGGCTGCTGGCTGTGCTGCTGCTGGCGACACCGCCGCCAGCGCTGCTGCCGGGGTAGTCGCTCACCGAGCCATGGCCAGAGTCGCTGGTGTAGCGGGACGACGTCCCACTCGACGGCGCCGCCGGCGACTCACGGAAGTTGACTCTCCTCCGTTCGGACATCCTGAGAGGTGGAGACGGGGAGGCGGCGGGGACGTTCCTTTTGTTCCTGTACGTACGGCGTGTATGCGGGTGTGTGTCCTGGCACAATGTGTGTGGTGGTGGTGGTGGTGGTATCGCTTCTCTCTGGTTCTGTTCCTCTGGCTCACGCACTCGCTCTGCGTGTCTCTGAGTTGTCCACCCGATGTGCGTGCTAGTTTAGGGCGCGCCCGTCCTCTGGGTTGTGTTCCGTTTCGGTCGTGTGCATGCAGTGTGTTGTACTCTAGCTGCACGATTTGTTTGGGGAAAGGTATGGTTCGATCGAGAAGGGCGGCGGCGAGGAGAGCGAGTGTGCAGGAAGATAAAGATGCAGGTTGGCGTGGCTATGACTGGATGGCGGGACAATCAGGGAGAGACAACTGGCGGGCAAAGTGTAAACAGAGTGAAAAACAAGGCAAAGGGAGAAAGGGGGAAAGGGAAAAAGGGAGTAGAGAAACGGAGACTAGGAGAAATGTCGGAGGAATGGATGGGCGGCGTGCTGCAGTGATGCCCAAGGGGGTATGAATGGGTTTAAGAGGGTTTCTGGAGGAACAACACAGAAGCTAGGGACTAGGGAGAAGCAAGGCAGCAAGGGGAGGAGGCAATGAGAAGAAAAAGAGACGAGAGAAGAGGGAAGAAGGGGGGGGGGGGGGAGAGAGAGAGAGAAAAGGGAAAAGCGGAAACGCAAGCCGGGAGGACGACTGCCTAGGCCATGCATGCACGGGAAAGGCGACAACAATGGCAGGGGACTGGGAAGAGTACCGAGACGGGGGAAGAGGGGTGGGAGGGAGAGAGAGAGGGAGGGAGGGAGGGAGGGAGGGAGAGCGCGAGATTGGGCAGGCCGGGTGGGCAAGTTGGGCGCAGAGGCATGCGCAGTTGGGCAGCAAAGGCACGGCAAGGCTGCGAAGGATAAAGTGGTTGGGCTCCAACGCTGTATAAGACAGGGATTGAGCCTAATGCGGACAGGCGAAAAATTTTCCGTATTATTATTAGGAGGGAGAATGGACGGCCCCTTGTCGTTTCTGTCGTCTGGTCGCCGGGGCGAGCTGCGGACTGGAATGCGGCCGTGGAGCAGATTTAAGATTGGGGGTGAGGAAGAGAGCAAGAGAGAAGAACGGAGAACGGAGAAGAAAGGGGAAGAAGGGAAACGAGAAGAAAGAAGAATGAAGGAGAGCCGGGGGAGGGCAGCAAGGCAGTTTGAGACGGGTGAGCCGAGGAAGAACGAGGGTGTCGAGGCGAGGGGGGGGGGCGAGGGGGGGGGGGAGGAACGAAGAGGGGCCTTGTATTTTCATTCTTCCGGAACAAGAAGTTTTGCGGTAAGTGCTGGAGTGCTGGAGGGGAGAAGACAGACAACAGGGGGCAGGGGGGCAGTGCCTGGCAAGTCTGGCAAGTCTGGCAAGTCTGACAAGGGGGACGGAAGGGTGTGTGAGACGAGGGGGGGGGTGCCGTAAGACGCAGCGGCGTGCAGGGGTCGGGATATCAAGCTGGCCAGCGAGCAGCAAGACGGAGCGGCTGTGCGGCGGCCTCGTTCTGGAGCAGCGGTTCGAGGGAGACGTATGCAGAGAGTTGAGAGTCGAGTTGAGAGTCGAGTTGAGAGTCGAGTTGAGAGTTGAGAGTCGAGTTGAGAGTCGACAGTTCGAGGTCGTCGGCCGAGAAGCGAGCCTGACACGCCCGGGGAGCATCCGGCCGGCCAGGGCGACGGCTGCCTGTCTTTCTGTCTCCCTGTCTGCTCGTCTGCTCGTCTGCTCGTCTCCCTCTCCCTCTCCCTCTCCTCTCCCTCTCCCCCCTCCGATCGGCTTGCCGTCCGACCACGGCGCCGGCCATCGCTCCCGGTCTGGGGCGTCAGCCCTGGCCTTGCTTGCGCGTGTCTGCCTAGACGGCCTGGACGGTCTGGACGCCCTGTCGCCAGAGAGGGTGTGGTGCCCGTTGTGGCTGCCTGGGGCATGCTGTCTCGTGAGCCTATCACAGCCGGAGGCGCAACGTGCGGTGCCTTGGCCGCCGGTCGCCTTTCTGTGATTTTGTGATTTTGTGTTTCTGGTGTTTCCTGTTGCGCCCGGCTTCTCTCCCCCTCTTCCCTCTTCCCTCTTCTCGTGCTTCTCCTCCGTCCTGCCCTCGCCGCCCGTCTCCACGCCGAGAGCACCCCTGCACGAGAGGGTGACGGACATGTGCGCGTGCAGCCAATGGCCGCTCGACTTCGCCCTCGACTCGGCTGCCAGAGGACGGAACGGCCTGTCGTTGGTGCGCGCCAGCTGTGTGTGTGTCTCTTGCGTCGATCAACGGCCTGCGCCCGGGTCTGCTGCCTGTGACTCACCCTGCGTCTTTGGTGCTTTGCGCATGATGAAGGATCGACCTTGGCTTCTTGTCGTTCTCTCGTTGCCGTTCTTTCGTTCTCATTCTCTCGTTCTCTCCCTTCTTCTCCCCTCGCGTGCTGCGTCAGTCGTTCCTCTTGTTTTCCAATGTCCTCACCCGTGCGTTCCCCTGTAATCGGCCGCCCCTCTTCGCCTTTTTGTGGTCTGCATGTTGTCTGTGTGTCTTGTGTGTCTGGTCTTTTGCTGTCGCTGTCGCCGTCGCCCCGCCATCTCAGGTTGCGACGTGTCGTCTGGTTGCTGTTCCTGCCCGCCCAGGCCCGCCCTGGCCCGCTTTCCCCCCTTCTTTGTTCCTTCTCTGGTATTTCCAAATTTGCATTCACTTGTTGGCGCATGGGATGCGCCTTCCCCATCTCAATGACTTGTTGGCGCATGAGATGCGCCTTCCCATTTCATTTTTTATCCCTCTCGTCCTCCTTGTCCTTCTCTCTCTTTCCTCGCCTTCTTTCCCATTCCCTCTTTCCCATTTTCCCCTTTCTCTCCTCCTTCCCTTTGCGCATGCTGCCTCCTGCCCCTTTTCTCTCCCCCCCTCCCCCGTTTCGCATACTTTCCCCCTGTTTCCCTTTTCCTTGCGCGCTTGCTCCTTCCCTTTCTCCCTCCTCTCCTCCTCCTCCTCCTCCTCCTCCTCCTCCTCCGTCTGCACGTTTTTGTGGGACGTGGCTTCCTTGCTTCCTACATTTCCCGCGCAATCGTGCCTTCCTTCATCCTTCTTGCCCTTTTTACCCTTTCGCCCTTTCCTGTGGCCATTTTTTCTGCACGTTCTCCCCCCGCTTTTTCTGGCTCGTCTGGGTCGACTTGCTTGTCCTGGGTTGGCGTTGAGGGTCCGTCCCGACAAACCGACTGCGATGGCGCCCGTGTTGGGTGCACGCTTGGAGGGGTAGAGTGACTTGTATTTCGCCGCCACTTGTCCAGCTTTGTGCGGTCTTTTTTTTTTCCCAACGCCTTTTTGGCCGCCCTTTCGCCCATTCGCAGGGCTGAGACCGGCCTGGCCAGGCCACTGCTCGCGTCATTTGCTCTTTCCCTGTTGCTCTCTGAGACGCTTTACTCCGTACTTTGTGCGCGCGCTGCCCCACTTGCCTAATCGAGGATGTAAGTTCGCATGGCCAGGCCAGGAAGGAACAACAGGCCCATGTGGTCTTGCTGTTGTTCTGTCGCACACATCCTGTATTAAGAAGCACCTTCCCGCCCGTAGATACCGGACTGTGCAGACACGTCCTGATGACGACGACGCCCATCGTCGGTTGGCCGGGTGTGCGCGGCACGGAAAAGGAAGGAGCAAAAAGCTCGTACGCATATACATATCTGCATATATATTATGCATGAACGCAAGTCGGTGGGGCCATCGCCTCTTCGACTCTCTCTCTCTGTCCAAAATGCCCCCTTCCACTTTGTTGATATCTCCCCGGACCCCCTTGAGCCGCGCCGAAGGCTGTTGTGCTTGAACCGACGATCCCTCCCTCCCCAGTGACTCGTTTTGCCGAATGGTTTCCCGGAGACTGCCGCCACGTGCCAGCATGGCCGGCAGCCACTCCACGGCTCCCGAGGGTGCTCATCGTCGATGTCGCGATGCAATACCACGCCATCTGTCGCCCGCCTTCGCTTCTTGCGTCGCTTGCCCTTTCGAGAAAGCCGTGGCCGGCAACAAGGTTCGTGCGTGACTTGCTTCCCCCTCCCCTGCCGCCGTTTCGCTGGCCAAAAGGGAGAAAACAAGAAGAAAAAAGAGAAAAAAGAGAAAAAGAGAAAAAAGAAAGCAGAGTGACCTGCACTTCCCTCTCTTTGTGCACCTCCATTGCTCCCATTCCTCCTCAATGGCGAACGGCACAGCCCCTGCCGTCGGATGCAACGCTGCAAGCCAGTCTCGTCCTTTGCCCACTCTGCGGGCAGTTCACGCTCGGCCCGGTAGACATAGCCGACGAATCTGCAGCCTGTCCAACAAATGACCAAGAGCTGGCGAGGGACTGGTCAATGTCCGGGCAATGGCTGAACAGTGGCCAACCATACGCATCGACGGCTCGTTCCCTCTCTCTGGCGGCCGAGAGTCGATCGTGGAGGCTGCAGGTCACCAGCAAGCCAGAACAGTGGCCGCCTCTATATGAATGGTCGTCTACCGCTGACCTGAGCTGATTGGTGGCCTGACATCGGTGGCATCTGTTCGCGAGCATTGTCGCCTGGCTCATCTTGGCTCTTTCAAAGACTGGGCTGCTTTCGTTGTTCTTGTATTAATCTATCTAGGAACCGGAAGAGACGACTGAGGCGCCAAAGCAGAAACAAAGGAAAGAAGGAAAAGGAAAAACGAGCAAAGCAAAGATACCAGCCAGAATCGAGATGTACTGCGCCTCACGCAATGTGACAGCTGGAAGAATCAAGAAAATAAGAAGAAAATAAGAGGAAAAGAGAGAAAGAAAGAAAGAAAGAAAGAAGAGCAAAGACATAAAAAACAAACTCCGTTCCCTTGTCTTACCGACTGACCGATTTCCTCCCAAAAAACCCATATCCTTTGCCGGCTGCATTTGCCTTTGACCGTGGCCCTTTGCCGGTCTGTTTGCTCTCGTACACTGTTGCTCTCCTTCTATCTGCACACGGGGCGCCGTGCGGCGCGGACTGCCGACCTTCAGTGCCACGACGACCGACGGCTGCTTGTGTGCTGCTGCTTGCGTGCGCGCCGGTCGATCTCGTCGTAGTAGCCGTCCTCGTGGTAGTGCCGCGCGCCCGACGTGACCACGCGGGGAGAGGCCATGGTGTGCCGCGGAGGCTGCCCGTACTCGTAGCCGTGGCCGTAGCCGCCACTCGGGCCTCCGCTGTAGTAGTAGGAGGAGGAGGAGGCGGGGGGGTAGTACTGGCGCAGGCTCGGGCGCGGACTCGGGCGCGGGCTCGGGCGCGGGCTCGGGCTGTCGCCTGCGGACGCGCGGTGTGGCGTGCTGCGGAACGTCTCGTCGGCCCACCGCACATGCTTGCCGCGCTTCTTCTCGGCCGTGGCATGCTCGGTCTGGTCACGGTACCTGCTGCTGCTGCTGCCGCGGGACGGGCCCGTCGTCCTGGCCGGCTCCCCGTGCCTCGACAACTGGCTGTACTGGTACGTGCTCTGGTGGTGCGGATGCGAACTGTGGCGCTCGCCACGACGGCCGCTGCCGCTCGGGTAATACGCTCCACGCTCCGGCACCACGGTGTACGGGTAGGGGGGCGCGCGGGGGGCTGCGAGGGTCGGCCGGGGGCTCGCGTAGGGGGAGGAGTGGGGGGAGGAGGAGGCGCTGCCGCCACCACGGGTGCTGTCGTGCACGGACACGCGTGACCGGAGGCGGTACGAAGCCGACGGGGCCGCCAATTCGTAGTCGCGGGAGCGGCTCGTGGCGGCCGTCCTGACCGGGTAGGAGGCAGCACGGTTGTTCCGCGATCTCTGGCCGGAGACGCCGGGCTGCAGGAACGACGGAAGTCCCCAGCGAGACATGGTTTGTAGTATTTTGGTTTCGGTTTTGGTGGTGGTGGTGGTGACGGTGGGTTGTGTCGTCAACGAGGCTGAGTCTGTTAAAGGTGATCTGAAAGATGGCTGGGCAGCTTTTGGACAGTCGATGCTGGCTTTGAGATGGCTCCTTTTATCCAGAGGGAGTCAGTACGCGAATACCGTGCCTGAGTGGCGGTTGTGCTCAGCAGGATGTCTGCCGTGAGTACTTTGATTCCCTCCGCTATGCGGTTTCCCCGGACGAGTGAGTGCGGCAGTCGTGGGGTCTTATACCGACAAAAGACCCGGCAGGGAAGGGTGGGTGTCTCTCCCTTGAGTCGATGGAGTGAGTGGCTTTGATGACAAGGCAGGGCCACGCAAAGTCGCCTCGCAGTGAATGGAAAGCGGGAGAAGAAAAAAATAGAGCGGACTGTGGACAACAGGTAGTCTTTGCTGTTTCACTGCTCGGCCTCCTTGTCCGGACGACTGATGGCTCGAAAGTAAGGGGTCGGCCTACCCTTTGTCTTCGTGCGTGTGTCGTGAGTTTTTCCCCCTCTTCTCTCTCCTAGTAGCTGAAAGGGCAAGGGAATGGCCTTTGTCTGTCCGCACCGGGCTTGTGGGAGAAGAACGAGGTCCGGGATCCCGTGGTCGAGCGTGTGATGCGTCTTGTTGCCTCGGAGAGGTTACTGGCTTCTCGAAACAGGAGCTTTCCTTGTTTTTCTTTGATGACGAGGAAGTGACTTGGGGGGGCACACAACAAAGGAAATGGATCCCGTTTAGAAAGCGAAGCAAGGGGAAAGCAGAGAGGTGGTGTGCATGAGTTCTCTGATCAACAGACGAACAAAGGGACGGATGAGAGGGAAGTGAACCGGTGTTTTATACTCTTTCTGCCTCTCTCAAACATCCCCCCCCCTCCCCCCCCCCCTTTCCCAGGGGATGGCAGTGACGAGAGCAAGGCAAAGGCAGCTTATTTCTGTCTCGTCTTTTGAGTCACCGAGGGAGGCCTTTTTTCCGTCTCTCGCCTTTGCTCTGTCGTCGTCACGAGGCTCGCCATTGCAGCGGGCTCAGTCGACAAACGACGTCCGCAAGCCGCCCCCGGAGCCCAGGTTGGTTCGCCCGCTACCGGGTGGAACACAGTAAAGTATGAGCCATGGCATGACGGACGCTGGCCAAGGAGCAGCAGAGGCAGAGCGTGTGCGGAGTCGCCACCGCTTTGTGAGAGCAGGTAGAGCATTCATTGACCGGCCACCTCGTGAAACGAGTGAGGCTCGGCGTTGCGCCTATTGTAGAGGGAAGGGCGCCCAGCGAGGACGTACGCTTGCTCTGCACACCCTCCTTTGTCCATGCCAGTCACGAATCTCACGGCCCTCGGTCGAGCTAGCCGAGAGCAGTGTGTTATGGCTTTTCAGTAGGGAAGGCTTCACGAACAACCAAACCCGAAGTCGGAGCCAGCAAGGGAGGGGGGGGGAGAGGGGGGGGCAAAAGAGTTACGCAACCTAGGCAAGACCACGCTGGGACCAAACGCGTCGACTCGGAGGGCGACGAGGCCAGATAAGCACTGACCGATGGCCTCGTAAGGCAGAAGGATTACAGGAAACTGCCGGTCAACCCCTTTGAGACGTGAAGACAAGAGCTGGGGGGCGGGTGGCTTTCACAGCCTCGTCGCCGCCCCTGGTCGGTCGGGCAGTTTATTGGCCGATGGAGGGAGCCTGCTTCAAAATGAAATAAAAAACAAACACGAGGCCGAATGGGATGCTGAGCGCCTAGCCACCCAAAACGGTGCTCGAGGCAGAGCAATGACAAAACGCTATAGGAGGAGGGGTAAGGGGAGGGGAGGGGGGAGGGGGGGGGGGGTTCGTCAGGTGGCAGCGAGAGGAGTGAGGCTGTGCGGCGTAGTCAAAGGACCAGGAAACCAGGCGCCCGCGAGGTCGATCTTTGTCCAGCCTGCGTACCACGATACGACAGGCCGATAGGAGAGTGCTATTGACGGAGAGAAAAATAAAAGGAGGGGGGGGGGGGGGTTGTCTGTACAACAGCAGAGAATCGTAGCTTCTAGAAGGAAAGAAAAAGAAAACAAAGAAAGAAACTTGGCGCATCGCAAGGCACATTGCTTTTATTAGAACACGGTGTGGCTCTCCGACTCCTTTCCGAGACTGACTCCATCCTGCACGGCGCAACATTCAGAACACGATGACGCAGTCGTCGCGGGACGACAAAACAGCAGGAAAAACAATAATAAAATCGCGTTCTGGTGGGGGAATCTAATAGGGATTATTCTATACGGGACGGCGACGGAGATGTTCTCGTCTGCCTGTCTCTCCAGGGAGGTTCGGGAGGAACGCCTGTTTCGTTCCCTGCCCTTGATCCCGGTTCGTGTTCTTTTGAGCTCCTACACACACAAAAAAGGAAGCAGAAAAACAAAGAAAGAAAGAAGAAAAGAAGCCGATGTCGACAACGCGCTGGACGAATGGACGCCCGCAACTATAGCAAACAAGGTGCAGGAAGAACACCAACATACCCCACCGAAAAAGAAAGGAGAAAACAAGACGCCGATTCCCGCGTTGCAGTCTGTCAACGCCGGCCGATACGTAAAAGACCTGTCGTGACGGAAAAGACGGAAACAAAAACATATTCAAAAAAGGCCCCGGCCCTCCCCCCCCCCCCCCCCCAAAGAAAGAAACCCGTGAGACTCCCCGGCTGGTTGAGCATAAAGACATAATCGACCTCGCGTTGCGTCCTGCTTTTGCAACAGAAACAGGATAATGGATCGACAGGAGAAAAGGAAAGAAGAAGAAGAAAACAACAAATAGGCCGGTCATGCGAGTAAGGACGGACTGGCCTACGAAGGTGGCGGTGCGAGTAGCCGCCGCAACACAGACTCTTCCGACGCATCTTCCTCGAGCTCTTGCGTCTTCTGGCGCTGTGGCGGCGGCGGCGGCGGGTACGGCCGGGGGGCCGGGGCAGGCGAAGGCGCGGCTGTAGGAGACGGAGAAGGAGCTGCGGCAGGGGCAGCGGAAGAAGGAGGGGCAGGCGTAGAAGCGGGCGAAATAGAAACCGCAAATACGGAGGTGGCGACATCGGCAGCCGCTGTCTTCGTCGAACCGTTCGTTTTTGCAGCCGGGGAGGCCGGAGGCGTCGCCGTCCCGGCATCCCCCGACGACACCATGTGAAGCTGCTGCTGGAGCATGTACAGACGGTCCTCGGGCTGCGGCGTCGGTGTCGAGTCCGAGGAGTGGGCCGAAGCAGGAGCCACAGTGGGGGTGCCTGGTTTCGGCGTTGATGGGGCCGCGAGGCCCGGAGCTGGAGCCGGGGACTGTTGTGCCGCAGCTGCCGGCTGGGGTGACGTCCGTAGCGGAGGTGGTGGCGCCGCCGCCGTAGCCGTGTGCGGCGCAATGACCCGTGGCGCTGGTGACAAGTTGGGGCTCGTCCTTGCTGGCCGAGCCGCCGCTTGCTGCTGCTGCTGCTGCTGTTGTTGTTGTTGTTGAGCCATGCGCTGCGCTGTGGTGAGGATCGGCGTCGTCAGCGGCCGCGCTGCGAGCGCCGCGTTGTTGATGGCGGCATTGAGCGCTGCCGTCATGCCCGCCGTCATGGACGAGGCTGTCATCTTGGCGGCGTTGAGGCGACTTGCCACGGTGCTGTTAGCCTCCTGGGCCGCCAGCGCCTGGGCGGTGGCCGAGTACCCGCCCCGAGCAGCTGCTAGAGCGACATCGGCAGCTGTGACCAGCGGCCGCGGCACGGAGGCAGCAGTTCCGGTGCCAGCGCCTGCGCCCGCAGCCGTGCCTGCCCTGGGTGGTGCTTGCTGTGCCTGCTGTGCCTGCTGTGCCTGCTGCGCCTGCTGTGCCTGCCGCTGCTGGAGCTGCTGCTGGATTTGCTGCTGCAACTGGAGCTGCAGCGCAGGTGTGAGCTGGGAAGAAGTGATGGGGGCCCGAGACGGAGCAGATGCTGTCGTGTGGCTTGCGGAAGTGATGCCAGACGCCGCGGATGGTGCGCCTGAACCGCCAACAAGATTTGCTGTCCCGGCCCCTCCTGGGCGCACAATACCAACCGTCGACGACGGTGCCGTAGCAGCGCCTGCACTGCCGACGGCGGGCGCGCCCATTGGAGACGCGCCGTTTGCAATGCCGTTTGTCGTCGTGCCGGCGGAAAACCCATTCGTCGCACCCTTGGCGGCCGCAGAAGCCGCAAAAGAGCTGCCCGCGGACAGCGCGCTTGCCGCGCCAGCAGCACCCGCTGCGGCGCCCGCGGCCTGGTTCTTGTCCTGCAGCCCACCAGCGAGCGTCATGATGCCCTGCACGCGCGCAAGCTCCTCCTTGTTGTTGGCACGGGCCCGCTCCTCTGCCTCCTTGCGGGCCGCTTGGCTCGGCGCCCGCGTCTTAAGCTCGCCGGTGACACACTTGAGGTAGTAAGGCATTTCCGTGTTGGCTTTGAGGAAGAAAAGCTTGAGGTTGCGCGCCTTGTCCTTGAGCTGTACCTGGCTCCGCTCCTTGAGAATGTCGGACACAGTGCCGTTGGCGCCAAACAGCTGCAGGATCTGTGACCAGTGAGGCCCTTTGACCATGTCCAGCCCAGCCATCAGTGCCTGTTCTTCCTCTGGCGACCAGGGGCGCCGAGAACTGTGCAGACCCTCCCGCCTAGTATGCACTTGCGGTTTGGTCGCCGCGGCCTGCCTTGCCCGCTGGTAAAGGATGTTGCTGGGGGATGACTGGTTCGGCGGCAAGGACCCGTTTCTAGCTGCGTTACCTGCTGAGATGGGTGACTGTGACAATTGGGCCGCTGGCATTTGTTGGTGTTGGTAAGGAAAGGACGGCGTGCGGTTTTGGTACATTGCCATGCTATTGGCATACGCATTGTGCATGCTTGCGATGGCTGCTGTGGGGGGGTTCTTGTTAGCAATGCGTACAACAACAGAACCAGACTGGCGACGGTGACAAGTAATAAGCTCACCATGTGCTTGACCAACCGGCGCGGCAGGCGGCGCCTGTGGCTGAGCATATCCCGGTGCCGGCCCTGCCGCCGGCGGTGTTGATACAACCTGGGCAGTTGCGTCCTGGTCCAGCTTCGACCGGATCAGATTTGTCAAGCCGCTGAGATCCATGCCAATATCGGCCGCTTCTGGTGCTGTCGCCGGCACTGGCACTGGAGGTGGCGCAGATGCTGCTGCGTTCGTGGTCGGTGCTCCGATGTTGACGGGAACTGTGGATGCAAGCGCTGCGTCTTGCAACGTCGCTGGCTGTGGCGCCGGAGACACCTGAGGCGTGGCTCGGGCAGCTGTCCTCTGCACGGCATCCTGGATTAGTCGACTGACGCTTTCAGATATGGGTGCCGCCTCTAGAGCGGACGGGCCCTTGCTCTGCGCAGCACCAGCAGAACCAGTAGTACCAGCCTCCACCGATGTCGAGTTGTCGACCTGCGAGGCCTCGGTCGGTGGTTGAGGTGGTGGCGAATGTGTTGGCGCCGTAGAGGAGGCTTTCACAGCCTGGAGCATCGATGCGAGTGTATCACCCATGGATGCCAGAGCTGAGTTCTCGGCATCGTCTGCCCCCGTCCCCACAACAGCCACCTCTTCGACGGTCTCCTCCTCGACGGTAATCTCTTCCTCCAGTGGTATTTCGACACCGTGAGAATCGGCGTATCGTATAAAGGCGTCTTCGTTTGCCTGGAGGTAAGCGCTGAGTTCTTTGCGAAAGCTGTCGAAAGGGTACTGCTGTTTTAATTGTTCTGGAAAAGGCAAACAAAACGTTAGCAACAACAACGCCATGGCAGTTAATGAGCAGTAGATGAATAACAAAGAAGGAAGAATTAGGGGGGGGGGGGTGGCAGGGGGTCGTACGCCTAGACTCGACCGTCTTTGCTGCTTCCAGCAGCTTCGGCTTCGCTGCCATCATGTCGCGGATAAACTCCTGCTCGTGCTCCGAGAACGGAGCGTCCACGTGGAGTTGCTTAAGTTGCTCTTCAAGGTCGGCCGGAAACAGACGCTCGAGGAACGCGCCCCTCTGCGCGTCGTCTGGCAGCTTGATCAGCTCGTCGGCCAAGACGCAGTGCTTGAGGGCCATGAAGAGCAAGGCGAGGTCTTTGCTCAGCGCATCCGGCTCGGACAGGAAGGTCATGAGGAAGTTGTCGTGCACGTCAATGAGGGGAAGCTCGCTGGCCCCGACGACACTGGAGCACACCGTGGCCATGTTGGCCATGAGGATGGTCTCCTGGTCGTAGATCTCCTTAACATCCAGCTCGTCGGGGTACAGCATTGGCGACGCGTCCGAAAACAGCCTGCGTATGCTTCGGAAGGCATTGTGCAAGTCTCGGTACAGCGGCTCGCGTTCCAAGCCGGCGGCAGAACGGTCCTGGTCCTGGTCCTGGGCCTGCTGGGATTCGTCGCCGAGGAAAAGAAGCAGCTGTACGGCCTGGATTTAGATGTCAGCCGCTCCGGTCCCTCCTTGTTGCTTCCCTTGGGGTGCACATGCTAACAAAACGGACAAACAAAGCGCAAGGGCGCACGGGGGCCACAACTTACGAAGCTGCCCAGCATCGGCAAAGCCATGCTCCGGACGACATATGTAGGGTTCTGGCTAAAGCGCATCCTCCTCGGCTCTCGCAATGATACGCCGGGATCGCCAGGAGACAACGCCTCCCTCTTTACGCCTGCAAACTCCCTTATCGGTGTAGCTGCTGCCTGTCGTGGCGTTTCTGGTAGCGCTGGCGTTTCTGGGGGCGGTGGTGCTGGAGCGGTAGTCGAGGCGGCGGGTGGGGGCGGGGGGGCGGAGGGGGATGGAGCTTGGGGGGAGCGCTCCGAAGCGGCAGCGGGCGCTGCTGCCATCTGGGAGCTCATGGAGCCGAGGGCCGACTTGAGCATGGCCTCCAGATCGAGCATGGGGCCTGAATACGTAGTCGGCTCCGGCTCCTCCTCCGGCGCAGGTGCAGGTGCAGGTGTATGTGCAGGCGTAGGTGACGTCTTTGTCCGCTTCGCGCTGCTGTCCGGGTCATCGGCAGTGCTGTGCCCGTCCTCGGGCCGTGGTCGTTTGAGGCCATTCTGGAGGGACCCAAGGCCGTTGGACAAGCTCGCGGAGAGGGCCAGAATGGGATCGGTTTCAGGTTCGCGCTTGACGTCAGACTGCGACAGATCTAATGCTCTGCTGTCAGCAAGTTCCAGTTCCCAGAAGGAGGAAGCCAGACGGAGACGAAAAGCGCCAGGGGGGCAAGGGCAGCTGTTACCTTGCAGCAGCTTTTCCGGCACAGCTACCGGAAAGCTCCCGGCGGAAGCCGGTACGCTGCCGCCGTTTGGTTCCGCCATGCGGAAGGCGACTTGCGGAGCAGGTTGCAGAAAAGAACCAACGCAAAGAGCCGCGGGAAAGACAAGGGCGGCTGCTTTGCGCCGGTGCCAGAAAGAGCGGCAAGCCCGGGGGGGGGGGGGGGGGGGGGGGGGGCGGGGCGCGTTGCGCGCCGAACCCCCCGGGGGCAAATGCCGCCGCCGGGATAAAAACCCCCCGGCCCGGGGGGGCCTGCCG
>JADHKO010000128.1:70320-89756 GCA_019925425.1 Ophiostoma pallidulum
CCCCCGCCCGCCCCCCCGCCCCCCCCCCCCCCCCCCCCCCCCCCCCCCCCCCCCCCCCCCCCCCCCCCCGCCCCCCCCCCCCCGCCGGGGCGCGGTTCGAGCGGAAGCCGCGTGAGGCAATTGCAGCCGCAGGGATATCAAGCCACCGGAGAGAGGGGGCCTGCGAGACGGGGGTTTGTCGGGGGTTCCGCTGTGGTCGACCATGCGATAAGAGGTGAAGGGAGGAGAGGTTCACGATGCGCGGCAGAAAAAGTGGAAAGCGCCGGAAGAACAGGAAAATTATAGTTTTTCCGGGATTAATCCGGGGCCGCTGCCCTTATTTCTTGCCCCAGCGCGCTCCCCGCCTTTTGATACACAGCATCCGCCAGAAGCGGGAAATCGACGTAATGGAGATTGCGGAGCGAGAAAAATCGCCAGAGAGCAGCCCGACGTCATGGGCGGTGTCTGTGGCGGAGAAAGCGCATGGCAAACAAGCGAGACAGTGTCACATTGGTCTTCCTGCAATGGCCGTCTGGAAATGGCTGCCATTGTTGCCCTCCTGCAAATGGCGCAGTGCGTGGTGGGTGGCACCTGGCAAGATGCTGTTGCTGGATGGCCATTGGGCTCTCCGACCACGATGTTGAGCTGCATGGAAACGAGGCGCATCAGGGAAAGCTTGTCTGAAAGAATCGACTTGGACGCCTCCAATGGAGAGACCGTGCCGATGCGCCCATGTCGATGTGGCGGTGCGGTAATGCGCCACACCACGCACACCTCACGTGACATTACTTTCGTTTTCACACTGCTGGATTCCGCTCCCCTGGGGAACATGGCATAGCCTGGTCAACCCCAGACCGCGGCACTCGTGGTCGCTTGACAGTCTCGCCACTCCTGTATCTCCAGATCCCGGCTCCCCATGGGACCGTGGTTTGCAGCAGCTATGAATGGCCAGCCAGTGAGAAGGCTGGCGTTCCTTGTTCTCTTGGTGGTGGGGCTTCCGCAGCGCGCCAGAATAGCAAAGCAAAAAGAACGGACCGCCGGAACCGATTTCTGTTTTTGACGCGTCGGTGCGTATCTTAGGCACTCTTCGTATCTCACTAGATACTGGTCAGAGTGCTGAGAGCCACTCACTTACACGCCGGCATCGCTAGCTGCTTTGGTATATGCGGCGACTAGGACGACGACTGGGACGCCCAACGCTGGGTCCGACGCCGGGCGCTGGCTGGTTTGCAGGCAGCGCACACGCATCTTGCTTTGTAACTTGGACAGACGGCGGGAACCGTAGTCGGAAGCGTTTGCGTCCCACGGAGCCTCCTCCAAGCATGTGCAGGGGAAGGCGCCTGGACAGAGAGGGCCTGGCCTTGCAGGAGTCCGTGCGATCTGGCGACACCATTCTGCAACAAAGATGTGGCGCAGCGTGGGCTACGGACGGGGCCTCTCCTCCAGGAGGTCTTGCAGTTTCTTCGGCGACAAGGAATGCACAATGCTTGCTAGGCTTCGGGGTTCCGGAGGACGGACGGAGGCGCCAGAAGCCTCTCGAGGTACGCAGTACAAAAATATGCAAAATGCTCCGAGGAAGACACGAGGGTGTTTGGCCTTCCGCCGTTGCAGTAGAGATGGGGGTGGAGGGGTGGAGGGGTGGAGGGGGAAGCGGAATGGGGTCGACAAGAGTCTTCCTCGCTCGTTTGGGGACGCGGGCTCTTCTAGGCCAAGAGCGGCATAGTGCACCGTCGAGAAGAAGGTCCTGTGTGTTCCCTGTTGTGGGGGAGGGGGTTTTGCGACTAAAGCCGCAGAGCCTTTGCTTGACAAGGGAGGTGTGGATGTACCCCCCCCCCCCCTTTCTCTGCCGTCCACATCGGAGCCGCTCTGTAGTCGCCACCTATTACCCCGAGGCAACCAGAGGGAGCCCATGTTGTGTCTTTTCCTCTGGAGCCTCGGACGAGGAAGACTGGGATTCTGGTACAAGTGGGCCACCCGTACAGAGTAGACATTGCAGAGTGGGTGCAGGACGTTGCGCTCGCTGTGCTCGTTGAGCTCATGCCGACCCAGCTTGCGGTTCAGCCGGATCGTGGTGGCCGGCGCCTTTGTGAGAGACGTGCCGAGTCGTTTGGCAGCCTGCAGTCTGGAGATGCACCGGACACGGCAAAAAAACTAATCAGAAGCGGGTTGCCAGCGCTGTCCGCTGCCTCTAGTTCGGGGTTCGTTTCGTCTGTCTGCCATCCCCAGCGCAGAGGCGGCAGTATTGCGGATGCATCCCATGCCAGCACAGGAGTCGAGGGTGAAACTAAACCCGCTGCTGCGGAGCCGTTACTTGGCGCGTAGCCTGGGCTGTTCAAATCCCTAATATGTTGATCGATCAGCATGGACGAGAGAGCCGTAGCAGAGAGGCAGGCGGGGGGTGGCCGGAGGCGGGCCTACTGCAGCAGGTCGTGGCGAACGTCTGCACCCCCCATGTAAGATATCTTACTCTGTGCGTGCGAATGCGGGGGAAGAAGGACGATGGGAAAGGAGAAAGGGGGAAGGGAAAGCGGGTGGGCAGATCTCAAGAGAAGACTGCGGGCGCTCTGGAGGAGGGAGGGGGCGGCCGTTGGTGGGCTGTTGTTGACGCGGATGGGCGCAGGAAAGACAGATCAGATGGGGTGTAGAGATCCGGCCTGGGAAGACGAAGATCCTACGGAGTGCTGCTGTACTGCCCGCATATTGGGAAGCTGTGCTGTCAGCAGGCCGAGGGTCGTGGTTTCCTGCAAGGGAACGGTCCTAGGCCTGGGGAAGGGGCGACGGCCGCTCTTGCCTCTGCGCTACAACACGCTGGCGCTGGTCACCCCCTCCCTTCCCCCCCAAATTTCCCCCGAGGCGGCCGGAGAGGTGCCCCAGTCCCCGGTTTTCTGCGGCTTCCAAGGGCCACGAGCCAGACGCCCCCGCACGCTCCAGGTTGCGCCTGCGGCACTGTGTGTGTCTTGGTGTCGCATTCCCGCGGTTCCCCAATGGGGTAGGATACTTCATATATAACTGCGTGCCTTCGTCCCCAGGGCCAACCGAACCCCTCCTATTTTCCCTCCTCTTCCCATTCTTGTCTGCATCCTTCTTCTGTGTGCCTCTTGTTTTTCTCTCTCTTTCCAGCCTTGTCATCCTTTTCCCACACAACATCCCCTTTAGATACCCCTCATCCCACGTCCCATTCACAATGTCTGCCCTGACCGTCCAGCTGAAGACGCCCGTGACGGGCGAGTTCACGCTCAACACTGGTCTGTAAGTAGTATTTCCACCGGCACGACGCCTGCTCCTCGTGGCACATTATTCTCTTTACTCCATACCCCCCCCCCTTCTTTCCCTTCCCCCTAAGCATAGTACAGCGCCTGACCAGACCCCTCTCCAGGTTCATCAACAACGAGTTCGTCCGCGGTGTCGAGGGCAAGACCTTTGAGGTCATCAACCCCTCTACCGAGGAGGTCATCTGCTCCGTGCACGAGGCCACCGAGAAGGATGTCGACATTGCTGTTGCCGCTGCGCGCAAGGCCTTTGAGGGCGAGTGGCGCAAGACCACCCCCCAGCAGCGCGGCATCTACCTCCTGAAGCTCGCCGACTTGGTTGACAAGAACGTCGAGCTGCTCGCCGCCCTGGAGTCGCTCGACAACGGCAAGTCCATCTCCATGGCCCGCGGTGACGTCGGTGCCGTTGGCGGCTGCCTCCGCTACTACGGTGGCTGGGCCGACAAGATTACCGGCAAGACCATCGACATCCAGCAGGATATGTTCCACTACACCCGCTCCGAGCCCCTGGGCGTCTGCGGCCAGATCATCCCCTGGAACTTCCCCCTGCTGATGCTGGCCTGGAAGATCGGCCCCGCTCTGGCCACTGGCAACACGGTCGTCCTCAAGACCGCTGAGCAGACGCCCCTGTCTGCCCTTGCCTTTGCCGTCCTCGTCAAGGAGGCCGGTTTCCCCGCCGGCGTCCTGAACATCATCTCCGGCTTCGGCAAGGTCGCTGGCTCTGCCATCTCCGCGCACATGGACATTGACAAGGTCGCCTTCACTGGGTCCACGCCCGTCGGCCGCATGATCATGAAGGCTGCTGCCTCCTCCAACCTGAAGAAGGTCACTCTTGAGCTCGGCGGCAAGTCGCCCAACATCGTCTTCGACGACGCCAACATTGAGGAGGCCATCGACGCCGTCAACTTCGGTATCTACTACAACCACGGCCAGTGCTGCTGCGCCGGCTCGCGCGTGTACGTCCAGGAGGGCATCTACGACAAGTTTGTTGCCGCCTTCAAGGCCCGCGCCGAGAAGAACAAGGTCGGTGACCCGTTCCACGAGGAGACCTTCCAGGGCCCTCAGGTGTCCCAGCTGCAGTTCGACCGCATCATGGGCTACGTCAAGGCCGGCAAGGACGAGGGCGCCACCGTTGTGACGGGCGGTGCCCGCCACGGCGACAAGGGCTACTTCATCCAGCCCACCATTTTTGCCGACGTCCGCCAGGACATGAAGATCATGCAGGAGGAGATCTTCGGCCCCGTGTGCGCCATTGCCAAGTTCAAGGACATTGACGAGGCCATCAAGCTGGGCAACGACACCAACTACGGCCTGGCCGCAGCTGTCCACACCACGAACCTGAACACTGCCATCCTCGTCTCCAACGCCCTGCGCGCCGGCACTGTCTGGGTCAACTGCTACAATGCCCTTCACCACCAGGTGCCGTTCGGTGGCTTCAAGGAGTCCGGCATTGGCCGCGAGCTCGGCGAGCTGGCTCTGGCCAACTACACGGAGAGCAAGTCGGTTGCCATCAAGCTGCAGATCAAGTGAGTGGTCTAGCAGCCAGCAAACCCAAAAAACACAGTAAAAATCTACAAAAAAAGCCCAGACGAACCCCTTCCCCCCCGCCCGCCCCAGGCAGCAGATACCGGACAAACAATCCGTAATGCCAAAATGAAAAATGCGGCAAAGATTGAAGGAGCGAGATTTTTTTTTGCCCCTTGAAGCCTAGAGATAACCCCCGGTTTAGTGCTCGATACTTCGAGCCTTTTGCGCAGTGTTAGCTAGTTTGTAACGAATAGATGATTTTGATCTTCACTTTGACCCCTCAACGGTGCCCCCATGACGTTGTTGAAAAGGCGTACAGTATGCAGAGCACTGTATGGTGTCATTGACGGGCCGTTGTCCCAAACAGGCAGTGCCGTCTCAACCAGAGAGGCGAGAGACGCACGCGAAAGAGAGTCTCTGAACAGAGACAGAGGGCTTCCCGCCCGCGCCAATCCTCGGACTCCAAAAGCGGAAATTGCGTCCGGGAGTCGCATCTTGGACGAGGCGTGCCGGCCAGCTGAGTGGGTCTCGGTGTTCATCAACGCCGCCTGGGAAGTGGAGAAGACTCTGCCGTCGCAAAAAAAAAACAGCACGGTCACATGATGTAGCACGGTACCTCGTAGCAAACCCCACCCCCGCACTCTATGGCGCGTCGCGTAAAACGACCAAAAGCTCTCTAAAGACGGTGCATCGACAGCACGAGATGACAGCAGACCACTCTGCCGAAGCTGGCTGGACAAAAACGTCTCCGCACACGCCATAAGCAACTCGCCTCACATTCGTTCTTGTGCTTTTTGCTCCCGAAAATCCAGCCACCTTCTCCCTTCCCCCTCTGGGCCCTCCCCTCCTCTCTGCCCCTCCATGGCAGCGATGCGTCCTCCCGCCGGCGCCGGTGTCGGCGCGTCCACCTCGGCCGCCGCTCGCAAGTCCTTCTTTGAGCAGCAGCGCGAGCTTCTTCTCGGCGAGATTGCCATGGTGGGTTGTCCCTCTCCGACCTGCTGGGGTCAAAAGGCATCGACAGAAACAACGAACATAGCGACACTCTACCATATGCCCTAAGCTGCTAACACACGCCGGCTGCAAAGTCCTTTGAGCAGGTCTTGGCCAACATCAACAAGCTGAACCGGTCTCTCGAGGCTGTGGTCACAGTGCGTTTTCTCCCCCCCCCCCCCCCCCCCCCGGGCGCGAGTAAGGAACGAGGGGACAAGGCAATGTTGCTGCTCTTGTTCCTGTTTTTTTCGGGTTATTTTTAATTTTGGTGGAGCACACGCTGACGGAGGAACTACTGGGCGCAGGTCGGTAACGAGTTCTCGGCAGTCGAGGCGCTGTGGTCGCAGTTTGAGGGCGTCATGGCCAAGGAGGACGACGCCGCGGCGGCGGAGGCTGACGGCGACGAGCACGAACACGCACACGAGCATGCACACGACGATGACGGCGACGAGGGAGACGAAGAGCGCGGTGCCACAGGCCATGATGGCGAGAGGAGTGACGAGGGCGCAACAGAACTGCAAGATACAGAGGCAGCAGCAGGAGAGACAAGCCAAAGCGAAGCCGACTTTAGGTATTGAAAAAGGGGGGAGGGGCGCCGCCTCATGATATCTGTTTTTTTCTTTGTTCTTCTTTTCATTGCATCCTGTGCATGTTCGTTGGGCCGTTGACCGGATTCACTGGCGTTTTGCGGTTCGGATGATCACATATTAGAGAGGCTTCTTCTGGGTTGGATTCAAGATTCCAATATTTCATGCTACAAAGGAAAATATAAGATAGTTCTGGTGCGCCCCCCGTCCACTTGAACAGAGCAACACCTGGTCAGTTTCCGGCCTGAACCACACGTCCATCAAAGAACGCTGAGAAAGGAAAAAAATTGCCCAAGAGCATGGACAGGAGAATGCAGGGAAACACGCAACAAGAAACCCCAAAGACCAGCCACTCCCCTGTACCCTCCTGTGTTCCCTTTATGGTTCCGAAAGCAAAAAAATGCCAAGAGAGAGAACGCCCAAAGGAACTAGCCGTGAAGGGGAGGGCAACGAGTGAGATAAAACAGAAAAAAAGATGTGGTGTTTCGTGGTCATATCATGATGATGGTGCGATGCGGATCATTACTCGGTGGTGTATGTGGGTGTATGTGGGAGTGTGTGTGCGTGCTGGTGAGCGTGTGGACGTGCGTTGCCGTCGGGATATGTCCTCAGCGTTAGGACGAGCTTCTTTCTCTGTCCGCGTGTGATCGTATGCCGTCCTCATCATCACCATCCCCGGAATCTCTTTCGTCTTCTGTGCCCCACCCACTGCTTCTGGTGCGCCGGCTGGCGGCCCGCGTCAATCGCCTCGCCTGTGCCTGTTGCCAAGCGCGCATGTATCCGCTACCCTACAGGGGAAAGCAACGTCTCTTTCTCCTTTTGACAGGCCCGCCAACAGGGATTGCGCCGTTGCCGCTGCCAAACGTGACGCCGCTGCTGCCAGCGCCGGCGGCACCACTGCCCGAGCCCCTGCCGCCACTCGTTGCCTGCGCCTCCATGTTTCTGCGGTCGTTGGCTACAACAGTCAACAGCGCCTGCTCGAAGATCTCGTCGACGCCCTTCATCTCTTTGCTGCTGCACTCCATGTACTGCGCGCTCATCTTCTTGGCAACGGCGAGGCCCTGCTCGGTAGTCACAGGCGTCAGGCCCTGCGTCTTGAGCATGTCGATACATGTCTTCTTGAAGCGCAGGTCTGACTTGAGGCCGACAAGGACGAGGGGCGTGTATGGACAGAAGTGCAAGACCTCGGGGTACCACTAGAGCATGTTAGCAACTGCAAAGCAACGACGCCTAGGAGAGAAAAAAGGAGCTGACAACGCACCTTATCCATGACATTCTCCAGCGAGTTGGGACAATCAATGGCAAAGCACACAAAGATCAGGTCGGTCTCTGGATATGACAGTGGCCGCAACCGGTCGTACTCCTCCTGGCCTGCCGTATCCCACAGCGCCAACTCGACGGTCTTGCCAGACGGCCGGTGTGTCGGGTAGGTGATGTAGTTCTCAAACACTGTCGGAACGTATTTCTAGGAAATGAATGTTAGGGGGGCGGTCCTTGAATACGTCGTCGTCTCTCTCTCTCTCTCTCTCAGGCCCCAACCGAATGGAGGCTCACCTCGGGAAAGTAGCCCTGGCTGTAGCTGATCAACAGGCACGTCTTTCCACAGCCGCCGTCGCCCACCACGACAATCTTCTTGGAGTATGTCGGCGGTTCCGTCATTGCAGTCATGGCCGTAGCAGAGGACTCCCGGCCCGAGGACGACGAAGTTGAGCTGATGGTGGTTCCGTCGCTTGACCGTGCCGGCCGGGTGTTGCGCTGGTCCGTCGTCGGCCGTCGCTGGATGCTGTAGTCGTAGGCGTCGCGTGTGGGCTGTTGGTAGTAAGAACTGCGGTATTGCGAGTCCATAATGTGGTTTTGGGTGCCAAAGGTCTTGAAGGCCCAGAAGAAGGGAAAAAGGCGAAAGCGAGAAAGAATAAAACAGAACGGGTCGCCTCAGACAAAAGTCCTCCCTTTCCTTGATCCTCGTGCGTCAAGAGAGTCGAACGGATTTGTCACGAGCACCGGATAGTCAATAATCTGAAAGCTTTAATCTGTCTCGTCTTCGCGTGCGGTCGTCTGCGAGCGGCGAGAAACAATGAAGGACGACAGCCTCAATCTTCACAGAGCGGCAACAACTGTCTGCCCACAGTGCTGTAATATAGAGTGTTGTCGTCGTGGAATGTAGAGAATAAATGGGAAGGAGGGATGGAGAGAAGAGGAAAGGGAAGGGAAAGAGCGAAAGGCAGCCCGGGCAAGAGCAGCATATTGACGTTTTGCCTGTTTCGTGTGTTGAAACTCGCCACGGCACACGTTCGCCGGGCAACGCGCCGTTGGTTGTTAGGGGTTGAGTGGTGGGGGAGACAGTGAATCCTTTTGCGGCAGGTGCGGTGGTCGATTGGCGGGCAGCGTGCCGCCTAAGTGGATGGTCCGTGCATGCGTGGCCCCACCACGAGACCGGCCGCTTTATGAGTGAAAGGCTCTAATTCTTTCTTCGCCGAAAAAATCGGTAGATTCAGTGTTTTCGCTTCTTTCACACTACTTTTCAGCTGCTCGATCCTCCGCCGTCTGCCGTCCGCGCCGCGCCGCCCAGCATCGACGACACCATGGACAGCAGCTACGTCACTCTTGTGTCGGCCGAGGGCTTCGAGTTTGTCGTCATGCGTGCGGCTACGGACGTCAGCCCCGTCGTCAAGCGCATGCTCGATCCCCGGAGCCAGTTCGCCGAGGCCAAGTCTGGCCGCTGCGCGTTCCCCGAAATCAGGTAAGACGCTGTGCCAGACGCGACTGGTTTCTGCTCTGGCCCACTGCCTCGCCTTCTGTGATGATCCTTGAGAGACATGTCGAAGGAGCCACGGGCGACCTCCTCTCCCGACGAGGCCGGCTACCGTTTCGGTTCCGCATGGGACTTTCTACATACACTTGATCTGACGCCGCCGTGGCCGCATGCGTGACTGAGTTTTTCTTGTTTACGTGGTTTTCGTGGTTTTCGTGGATTTCGTGGAGTTCTTCTCCCACGTCCCCCGCTTCTGTTTCACCATGCTGCTTACCAATGCGTGGTCGGTCTTCGGCTGACGTTTGCCTCGCGACGCCCCTCCTCCCCCCTGCATAGCGCCCCCGTACTCGAGAAAGTTGTCGAGTACTTCCAGTACTGGTACAAGAACCGCAACAGGGAGGACGTGCCCGACTTGGAGATTCCCACCGAGCTGTGTCTGGAGCTGTTGATGGCTGCCGACTACCTTGGCATGGACAGTAAGTTGTCGCGCACCTCCTCCTGCCCCTGTGCGGTTCCTGGTAGGGTTCTAACGGTGCCTGTGCAGAGCTGGGATAAACGTCTTGACGCACAAGCATCCGGCACGCGATACCCCATTCAGCAGCTGTCTCGGGTGCGTCCCTACAGAAACTGGCCATCATCATGCCTTTTGCTTGCGAAGTTGCTTGCTAAGCGCGCGCTTGTAGTTGAGCCGCGAGGCATCTTTGCTGCGAAGTGAGATGGCCGACGTATGTCTGGCGGCGGGTCTTCAGCAGCATCGTGTTCCACGGTCAGTGGTATGCTCTCGGACGCCCTGTTGGAAACGTCGGTACCGGCCCGGCAGTTTGTTGCCATCTTTACAATCCCCAGCGGCCACACTTTCAACTGTGCATGCACCTCGGCCGGCGCAGGCTTCGGCCTGCTGTCCGCTTTGGCTTGTCTGCCGTGTGGCTGGTGGGAGAGGAAACACCAGTCCCCCACACTCTGCTTGACTCTTTTGCTTATGCCGTGGAGATCTCGCTTTTCCGGAGGGGACACATTATTCTATATACCTTGAAATGCATGACGTGATGCTTCTTGATTGCGCTCTGCGCCATAATTATGCTCCATTGGAAACCGTTGCCCTGCCTTTTCCTCTATTCATGCGTCGTGACGGAGCGTGAACATTAGTCCGCTCTCAACCTTTTTTTTAAGACCAGCTGCTAGAAACCAGCCCCTAGAACCCAGCCCGCCCACGACCGCGTCCCCGGCCACCGCCTCTGTAGTAACCGCCGCCGCCGCCACCGCCGCCGCCGCCACCGCGTCGTCCTCCCCGCCCCCCACCTCGCCCTCGGTAGCCGTCAAATTCGCGGCTGTCGTCTCCATATTGACGCCTCAGCGCAGAGGGGGGAGGCCCCTGTTGCTTGCGCTGATCCCGCTCCTCCTTTGTCGCGTCCCAGACGTTCGGAATGCCTACAAGTTCGCAGAAGGCCGCAGTGTGTGGGTTCGTGTACTCGTCCGGCTGGCCCGTGGAGTACGTCTCGGGATGGCCGGGGATGGGGGCGTGCACAGGGGCCGTCAGGGCAAAGTCGTGGGGCACTGCCAGGCGGCCCTTGGCGACAATGTTCTCCTCGACCCAGGCGCGCTCAGCATCGATCAGTGGGCGGTAGTGCTGCTCGCCCAGGTCGGGCGGCACGGCCGAGCCTTTGACGCCGACGACGAGGTCCTTGGCAAAGACGCGAGTAATGGCGAGCCACTCTGGGTCGTACTCGAGGCGGAACCGCGTGGCCGATGGGCTGCCATCCGCCGCAGCTTCGGCGTCCGAGGGCCCCATCGCAGTCGCAGTCGCAGTCGCTAGTCCGTCTGACGTCGGCCCAGCTGGGCCAATCTCCAAAAGCTGCAAGAAGTGGCGCCCTGGCAGGCACTTGTCGAGCGCCAAGAAGTCGGTCCGGGTGTTGGTGATTGTCGGCGGTACTGGCTGGCCTGGCTTCTGATGTGGTGCAGCACGATGCTGCTGCTGCTGCTGCTGCGGCGGCTGGACTGGACGTTGAAACGAGGCCGGTAGCTGGGATAGGAGTTCACTCGAGACCCCTTCGATGGTTGGGAGCTTTGCCGCTGGCTCGTCTGTTTTCGGCGTGGTATTGTCCGTCGCAGCAGCTCGCTGGTGTGTACCCAGTGCTAGATCATCCTTGCCATCGTCACCCTCGCCGTCGCCCGCGCTCTCGCCCTCGTCCTCCACATCGTCGTCGAGGCCAAGATCAATTTCGTCGGGGTTGTTGCTGTTGTCGACGACAGCGTTTGTGGGTGGCGGGAGCTGCATCTTTCTACCAGCACCAGCTGTCGAGTCGCTGTCTTGGCGCACAACGGCGGCAGGCTGCTGTTTGTCACCAGCTGCTGCCTCTGGTGCACGGAACTGCTTCACAGCGGCAAACTTGCAGTGCAGGTGCGCCGAGAACCAGTAGCGCGGCCGCAGCCGCTCCAGCACGTAGTCGGCGGCCACGCTGCCCAGCGAGCCCTCCATGGCGTCCTGGCGGAAGTGCGGCTTGACCCTAAACAGCCTGTCCGTGTCGCCGTGCCACTCGATGCCGCGCGGCCAGTCGTGGCTGAGGCCAACGTCGACGGGCTCGCGAATCTGCAGCAGCTTGCGCACGTCGATCTCCCGCACGTGGTAGAAACTCTTGACATCGTCCTGGCCGAACGGCAGGCGCTCGTGGTGCGGGCGGCGGTAGTCGCCGCCCTTCCAGATGCCGCTGAGGCCGGCGATGCGCAGCGGGCCCACGCGAAGCACGTTGGCGGCGCCCCAGTAGTACAGGTTGGGCGCGACCCAGCCGCCGGAGAAGAGCTCCCACAGATGGCCGGCCGCCTCGTGGTTGCCGCCGACAAACACGGTCAGGTACGGCACGGTGCGGGCGCCCGAGTAGTAGAGGTGGAAATCACCCATGGCCCGGTACTTGGGCGGCACCGACATGACGGTGAGGTCGGCGGCATTGCGCGCGGCCTGGAAGTCGCCGCCGATGATGACGAGGTCGACGCCCGACCAGCCCCGTGCGGCGCAGGACGCATCGATGGAGGCGTAGATGGCATCAAGAGCGCCGTGGCCCTGGAGAGAACGAGGGGCAGGAGGAGAGGGTCAGTCTTCAGCGCTTCCCGGTTTGTTGATCTTCTTGATACTGGAACCGGAATTTCAACAAAAGAAGGCGGGAGAGGAGGAGGGGGGGAAGAAGTGCTTACACAACCCTCAATTGCAATCCGTACGCCAGCCACCTCGCGGAGGCCGGGTGCTTCTGTCATTTTCAGTGCCCTTTTCCGTGCTGCGGTTGTCGAGAACCGGCGTTCGCTTCCATCGCTTCTCTCGATGCCAAGCTGGTTTGCCTGAGGCTGGCTCAGAATAACGTGACCTGGGTCTCACGTGACCTCTTATTTGGCAAATTTCCTCTTTCGTGACGAGGTATCTCGCAACCAACGCGGGCCTGGCCAGCAGCGTTCCGCACAGGGCCAGAGGGAAAGGGACCGGCCTGTTTCTGATTGACCTGGCCTGTTCCCTGCCGTCTCACCGCCAGGTCGCTGTGACGGCAGAAGCTGCAGGTGTCCTCGAGGCGCCCGCAGACAGGCGACACGCGCGGTTGAGTGTTGGCAAGACGCGGCTGTGGCCCAGACGTGCAATGTGGCTACGGCTGGCTATGGAGGGCCGAAAAGACCAGGGCGGCGAGAAGAGACGACTGCGAGACGGCCCTGCGTCCTCGGACGTGCCTAGACGCCTCCTCGATACAAGGCAACACAAGATGCCATCGACATGCGAAAGACACATCGCCCCAGGCCTGGCCAAGCTCAGAATACGATGAAACATCGCATCGCGGACGGTCACGAGCCGTTTGCAAATGCCCTCGATCCAACACGCCGCAGGGTGCGGGGAAGCTGGCGCTGGCCGCCGGTTGCCGTCGATACCCACGTTACCTCGAGGTATCAACGTATCGGTGCAGGCCGCTAAAGTCGCGATCTTGCATCTGATTGGCACGCTGCAGCAGGCCGGGCGTGGCGAGGTGTAATAAGTGGCCGCTCGCAGAGGACGAGTGAGTAAGTGAGTAAGATACCTTGGCCAGGAGACCCTGCGTTTTCTTTGTACCGGTCCGCAGGGTCGAGATCCAGCGCCACAAACAGCGTCCAGCGAATCATGGCAGGACGGTGTGGTGCCTCCTTATCTCGCGGGAAACTCGTCCGCACGTAGTTGACTTTGTTCTGGCATTGGCATTGGGCACGGCTGCATTTTTGCCCAGTTTGGCGTTGCTGTTCTGTGCCATCTGGGCGATCTGGACCGTCTCTCCTCCGCCATCCGTTCTGGGCGTGACTGATAACGGGCAACTGCGGCCTTTTCCCCTCCTCCCCTCTGCTTTCTTTCTGGACTACATCGTCGTCGCAACGACTGACTCGCCCACTTCGGCCCCCGCTTCGCTCGCTTCTGCAAACGCTCGCCTGCTGACGTGTGTGCTTGGACGACGCACGATCCGCCCCGCTGCCGAAACAAGATGGCTCCCGGTGCCGTCTCGCCGGAGCGCGACCCGGCCGCGGCTGTCGGCAGCCTGACGACGACCTACGACGACACGCTCCGCTTCTATCTCAACGGCACACGCGTTGCGCTCGACGACATCGACCCCGAAGTCACCCTGCTCGAGTATCTGCGCGGCATCGGACTGACGGGGACCAAACTGTAGGTAGCTGCCCACGGAATAGCACGCCGCGAGGCACGCCACGGCGCGGGTGCCGGAGCCAATGTGACTGCTGGATTGCTGACGCCCGTCAACCAGGGGCTGTGGCGAGGGCGGCTGCGGTGCGTGCACCGTTGTGGTCAGCCAGTACAACCCAACGACTCGCAAGATCTACCACGCCAGCGTCAATGCCTGCTTGGCGCCCTTGGCCAGTGTCGACGGCAAGCACGTCGTCACGATCGAGGGCATCGGCAATGTCAAGCGTCCACATCCGGCACAGGAGCGGGTGGCGCGCGGCAATGGCAGCCAGTGCGGCTTCTGCACACCGGGCATTGTGATGAGCCTGTACGCCCTGCTGCGCAACAACGAGCGCCCCACAGACCACGACATCGAAGAGGCCTTTGACGGCAACCTGTGCCGGTGCACAGGGTATCGGTCCATCTTGGACGCCGCGCTGACGTTCAGTGTGAGCGCGGGCGCGGGCGCGGGCGCGGGCGCGAGTGCCGCCGGTGGCTGCGCCAAGGCCGCGGCCAACGGAGGCAGCGGATGCTGCATGGACGGCAAAGATGGCGCAGGCGGCGGCGGCTGCTGCAAAGACAAAGAGGGCGCTGACGAAAGCCAGCCCATCAAGCGGTTCACGCCGCCGGGGTTTATCGAATACAACCCAGACACAGAGCTCATCTTCCCGCCGGCTCTGAAGAAGCACAACTTCCGCCCCCTCGCCTTTGGCAACAAGCGCAAGCGATGGTACCGGCCGGTGACGCTGGACCAGCTCCTCGAGATCAAGAGCGTGTACCCCCAGGCCAAGATCATCGGCGGCAGCTCCGAGACACAGATCGAGATCAAGTTCAAGGCCTTGAGCTATCCCGTGTCCGTCTTCGTCGGCGACATTGTCGAGCTGCGGCAGTATGCGTTTGCCGACGACTGCCTCACCGTTGGCGGCAATGTCACGCTGACCGACCTCGAACATCTCGCCGAGCAGGCCGTGTCGCACTACGGCCGCGCCCAGGGACAAGTCTTTGCGGCCATCAACAAGCAGCTCAAGTACTTTGCAGGCCGCCAGATTCGAAACGTGGGCACGCCTGCCGGCAACCTGGTGACCGCGTCGCCTATCTCCGACCTCAACCCCGTTCTCATGGCGGCGGAGGCCGTGATCATCGCCAAGGCCAAGGACAAGGCAGATCCGTCCGGCACCGCATCGGCGTCCATCGAAATCCCCATGTCCGCCTTTTTCCAGGGCTATCGCCGGACGGCTCTGCCACCCGACGCCGTCTTGGCGGAAATCCGCATCCCGGTCACGAAAGCCGAGGGGGAGTACTTCCGCGCGTACAAGCAGGCGAAGCGCAAGGACGACGACATTGCCATTGTCACGGCAGCAATGCGCATCCGTCTCAGCGCAGACGGCGTCGTGGAGCAGTGCAACCTCGTGTACGGGGGCATGGCGGCCACGACGGTGCCGGCCAAGACAGCCAACGCCTTTTTGGTCGGCCGACGGCTGGCCGAGCTGGAGACGGTCGAGGGGGCAATGAACGCCCTGGAGAAAGACTTCAGCCTGCCCTTTTCCGTGCCTGGCGGCATGGCGTCGTACCGCAAGGCCTTGGCTCTCAGCCTGTTCTACCGATTCTACCACGAGGTGATGGCTGAGCTGGACGGCAGCGACAGCGGTGGTGGCACGGAGACGGACACGGACAAACCCCCCACGGCCAAGCACCTCGACAGAGAAGCCGCGGGCGAGCTGGAGCGGGCCATTGCCACGGGACAGACGGACGACGATGCGGCCGTCGACTATGCACAGGAGATTCTCGGCAAAGCCAACCCGCATGTGGCAGCGCTGAAGCAGACGACGGGCGAGGCGCAGTACACCGACGACATCCCGCCGCTGAAAAACGAGCTGCACGGCTGCCTCGTGCTGTCCAAGAAGGCGCACGCGCGCATTCTCAGCGTCGACTACGACGCGGCGCTCGACCTCCCGGGTGTTGTCGACGTCATCGACCGCCACAGCATGCCCAACGATGCTGCCAACCACTGGGGTCCGCCCAACTATGACGAGGTGTTCCTGGCCGAGGACGAGGTGCACACCGTCGGCCAGCCCATCGCCATGGTGCTCGCAACGACCCCGGCGCGCGCCGCGGAAGCAGCTCGGCTCGTCAAGGTCGAATACGAGGAGCTGCCTGCGATCTTCACCATGGAGGAGGCGATCGAAAAGGAGAGCTTCTTTAGCTTCTTCCGCGAGCTGAAGCGCGGCAAGGACGTCGCCACCGTGTTTGACCAGTGCGACTTTGTGTTCACGGGCGTGACGCGCATGGGCGGCCAGGAGCACTTCTACCTCGAGACCAACGCCGCCCTGGCGGTGCCGAAGCCCGAGGACGGCGAGATTGAGATCTTCTCCAGCACCCAAAACCCCAACGAGACGCAGGCGTTTGCGGCCCGGGTGTGCGGCGTCCTCGCCAACAAGATCGTGGTCCGCGTCAAGCGCGTCGGCGGCGGCTTCGGCGGCAAGGAGACGCGCAGCATCCAGCTCTCGTCCATTGTGGCCCTGGCCGCACAGACGACGCGGCGCCCCGTCCGCTGCATGCTGACGCGGGAGGAAGACATGGTGACGTCCGGCCAGCGCCACCCCTTCCTGGCAAAGTGGAAGGTGGGCGTCAACCGCGACGGCAAGCTGCAGGCCCTGGAGCTGGATCTCTACAACAACGCCGGCTGGACCTGGGACCTGTCGGCCGCCGTCTGCGAGCGGGCGATCACGCACAGCGACAACTGCTACTACACCCCCAACGTCTGGGTCCGCGGGCGGCTGTGCAAGACGAACACGATGTCGAACACGGCGTTCCGGGGCTTCGGCGGGCCCCAGGGGCTCTTCGTCGCCGAGAGCTACATGACGGAGGTGGCGGACCGGCTCGGCATGCCGGTGGAGCAGCTGCGTGCCATCAACCTGTACAAGACCGGCGAGCTGACGCCGTTCAACCAGACCATTACGGACTGGCACGTGCCGCTGATGTACAAGCAGCTGCGCGCGGAGACGGACTACGACGCGCGGCGCGCCGCCGTCGCAGCGTTCAACGCCACGCACAAGTGGCGCAAGCGCGGCCTGGCGCTGGTGCCGACCAAGTTCGGCATCTCGTTCACGGCGCTGTGGTTCAACCAGGCCGGCGCGCTGGTGCACATCTACCACGACGGGTCGGTGCTGCTGGCGCACGGCGGCACGGAGATGGGCCAGGGCCTGCACACCAAGATGGTGATGATCGCGGCGGAGGCGCTGCGCGTGCCGCTGGACAGCGTGTTCATCAGCGAGACGGCGACCAACACGGTGGCCAACGCGTCGGCGACGGCGGCGTCGGCGTCGTCCGACCTCAACGGCTACGCCGTGTTCAACGCGTGCGCGCAGCTAAACGAGCGGCTGGCGCCGTACCGCGAGAAGCTGGGCGCGGCGGCGACGATGAAGGACCTGGCGCACGCGGCGTACTTTGACCGCGTCAACCTGTCGGCGCAGGGGTTCTACAAGACGCCCGAGATTGGGTACTCGTGGGACACGAACAGCGGCAAGATGTTCTTTTATTTCACGCAGGGCGTGGCGGCGGCCGAGGTCGAGGTGGACACGCTGACGGGCACGTCGACGTGCCTGCGCGCCGACGTGCTCATGGACGTGGGCCGCACCATCAACCCGGCCATCGACTACGGCCAGATCCAGGGCGCCTTCGTGCAGGGCGTGGGCCTGTTCACGATGGAGGAGAGCCTGTGGCTGCGCAACGGGCCGATGGCGGGCCACCTGTTCACGCGCGGCCCCGGCGCGTACAAGATCCCCGGGTTCCGCGACGTGCCGCAGGTGTTCAACGTGCAGCTGCTCAAGGGCGTCGAGTGGGAGGAGCTGCGCACCATCCAGCGCAGCCGCGGCGTGGGCGAGCCGCCGCTGTTCATGGGCAGCTCGGTCTTCTTTGCCATCCGCGACGCCCTCACGGCGGCCCGGGCGCAGTACGGCGTGGTGGCCAAGACCGTGGCCGATGTCGACGCCGGCGACGGCGCGCAGGGCCTCGACAGCGACGAAGGGCTGCTGCGGCTGGAGAGCCCGGCAACGCCGGAGCGCATCCGGCTGGCCTGTGTGGACCCGATCATGGAGCGGGCGCGGGTGGCGGCCAAGCCGGGGGAGCAGAGCTTTTTTATTTATATTTAGGGACTTGCTTTTTTGAGGACTCGCGCGGGACTGGCGGACTGGTGGTGGTCACAGACTGTATTTCCTCCTCGTGTATTGGAGGCACACGGCCACACACCTCGCACATGGGGGGGGGTTCTCTTAGGTGGTACGAATACAACACTGCATTACGAACAGCAGAAGCCAGGGCACAATGCGCATCCTGGTCCTGAGCCGGTGGAGGGCGGCGTGCATGTCACACAGATCACAAAGATCACACAGACAACACAGACAACACAGACAACACTGGCCACACAGGGCAGGGTCGTTCACGAGGCGGTGCAGCGCGCACAGCATCCGGTGTCCAACATTGGAAGACAAATGGCAAGGCAATGGAGGCGACGGCGTATGCTGCAGGAGGGCCTCGCCGTCGTGGCGTGGTCGAAACAAAATGACGTCTGTTTG
Organism: Ophiostoma pallidulum; assembly: GCA_019925425.1. Lineage (NCBI taxonomy): Eukaryota > Fungi > Ascomycota > Sordariomycetes > Ophiostomatales > Ophiostomataceae > Ophiostoma > Ophiostoma pallidulum. The sequence continues at coordinate 88,674 of JADHKO010000128.1, forward strand.
GGGGGATGCGCGTCGCACAACAGACACAGGGGAGCATTGGCCTGCAATGGAGATTGGGAGAAGGCTTTGGGAAACCAAAGAGGGGCCGCACGTCGTGTGCTTCATGTTGTGGCACGGGGCAGACACGAGCACGACTGAAAGGCGGCGGCGTTCTTTACCTGTTTTTTTATAGCTAGAGTCCGTGATCGTGACGTTGACGATGTGAAGATGAAGACAGTGGGGGCAGGCGCCTTGGAAGAGCGGGCCGTAGGATGCGAGCACAGTGTCTCTTGGCACTGTGCCGGACTCGCACGGTACATGCGCCGCGGTGGCGGATATATCACCCGTTGACGCACACCGCGCCGCCAAAGACGCCTTTTCCCGGCAATTTGGAATGCCTCCTCTCCCCGTTTCTCTTACCACGGCCGCTTTCCAACCGCTGCATAATCACTTGCTGCGCTACCGTGTGCTCCGCACAAGCTGGCAGAAGCTAGGGGGTGCTGTGCCCGCCAAGCTGCCGGCGGCGGAGATTGAGGGGCTCTTTGGCCGGGCGAGGGGAGGAGCGACACAGACGAAGGAGGAGAAGAAGAAAGAGAAGGAGAAGACAACTCCCCCCCCCCCAAAAACGGGAAAGCGACAGGGAGCACCTGCCTTGCTTGGCTGATCTGGAGCCGAAAACTGGAAATTGGATCGAATCAGGAAGGAACAAAGCGCTTCTGCATGATCATACCAGCACAATATCTGACTTTACCACGCAAGCTTCCTTCCCTTCCAGAAACGCATGTTTTTTTCCTTTGCCATGCCACGCCCGAGGAAGTGGAGGGGGGGAAGGAACGCCTCGGGTGTCGCTGGCTGTGAGTGGTCAGCCCTAGCCCGTTTCTTTGCCCATTGCCGCAATTGCGACCGCTTCCAATGGCTCCTATGCCTTTTTCGACTTTTCTCGTCAATGGTGCTATTTTTTCCCATTTTTTCCTGGCCTGCACGCCTCCGCGGCATTGCCCCATTTTGCTCGGCCAGCGGCCCCGCAATACGTCCATGCCCAAGAGGTCAGAAACAAGTGAACTCAACAGCAGTCCAAATGAGACTTCGTAAAACGATCTGAAG